>SRPS01000425.1:0-11986 GCA_018360175.1 Claviceps arundinis | reverse complement strand
GTACCTGAGTACGATTGCTGTTCGTACAAGCTGCCAAACACAGGCTTGAACAACGCATTCGGCAGAGCTCTAACAACGATTGCTTGCTGGGAGAGCGCATATGTAGATCATCGACCGAGACTCTTCGACGGGACCTTACGCAGACCCAGCAGATGAGACAACTTGTATGCTGAATCCCTTAACTGCGAGGAACCAGCGGCTCCGAAGGACACTGTGACAATCGTCGTATTCGAATGCCAGTGGCCGTCACGTTGAGGCCCGATTTCTCACTTGGCTCTGAGGCCCAATTCCCGATGCACCTTCCCTCTCAAAAGCGCCACAAGGTCCGAAAAGTGATCATCGTGACTATTGTAGCTACCTATCTTCAATAATAGTTCCAGTCGAGTTTTTCTATATATCGGCTCCGTTCTGCATCCCGAGAAACTTTTCAAATTTCTTGCGCTCGATGAGGAGCTCAAGATAGAAAACCAGCAATTACCTTTGTGAGAAAATGCCACACACTTGTCGAACCGGTAAAAGTTCAGCGCCTGTGTTGCACAAAAGAATGGGCGCAGCCGTCTGGCCACTCTGATGTGCTGTTAAGTACCCCTATATATGTACATACCGTGCGACAGCCTGAGAACGAAATTTCTTTGTTTTGAGTACAATGACTGTGATCACCAAAAAGCTATAGGGTACTAGATGAACTGCAGCTCCGTTGGCAACGATGGCAGAGTCGCCCTGGTACTTTTTCGATCAGATGTCAAATCATCCTCGTGGCTATGGCTGCTGTGTTTTGGATCGGAGATGGCGCGCTGGCTTCGCTGAGGAAGCATTTTGAAGCTCTCTATGTCACTCCAAGTCACAACCAACGAGCGAGAGGGCTGTGGCTCTCCGACGTAAATGGGATAAATGTTTGGCGAGGTTATGTTAACTTCTTATGGCTCAAGCGTAAAATATCCCATTGCGTCCGAGTTCGGGTAGTTCCGTTCAGACTTTTAGACACGGAGCGTGAGGTGGGACATGGTTTCTCCTCCGTCGAGAGATTTTGCTGGATGTCGACAGTGCTGACAACACACACCCACTACGAAACAGCTTCACAATCTGAAGGAAAATCCACGTTCAAAAATAATCGCTGCCAAAGAATGATGTGTTTGCTTCTGGATTTCAGTCTTGAAAGCAGATAGACCGATCACTACTTAGTACTATAAACTCAAAATAACGTCATCTTCCGAAGTTCCAATGTCGTCGTCTCCAAGACTCCTTGTACGCCTATATTCCCCTTGAGAAGCGCAACTAATTCCAAAAAGTCATCCTTGCGCCGCTTGTGGGTACCCATCTTCAAAAAAAGATCCAGCGGAGTCTGTCCACGACTGTTGGGCGAGCTCATGTTCACACCCTTATCCCTCAAGTGCAAAACATCCAGGACCGCGTCTGCGGCTGAGTAGCAGCTATAAGCATAGTATTTACGGACCGTGAGATGAATCATGTTCTCTCCCTCGTCGGAAGACCATGTAGCAAGAAAATTGTCTTCAAACTCGCGATGCCCAACTAGTCTCCAGCTCCATAGCGTGGAGGCATTGAATGCTAGCATGATCAATAAGCCGTCCAAGGGTGCGGGAAGAGGCAGGTGTGTAAGTATATCGTAGAGTTGTCGGTCTTTGTAAACGAACGCGGCTCGGTAAGCCTGTGTAGCCGCATCGCGTGAGATATGCTTGACGTGCTGCCACCACCAGGCGTTGTAAGGGTGCTCACACCACTTCAGGAAGATTTCGTCCTCCTGCCCTTGATGTTGCCACCACGCATTGTATTCATTCTTCCTCCACAACGTTGGTATCTCACACCAGCGAAGGAAAGCTTCGTTCACCTCGTGTTCATGGATCGTCGCGCCCTTCTCGCAGAGCAAGTCGAAAAGCCATTCTGGATCGGCTTTATGATAATTTGAGACACGGTACAATGGTGAAGGCCGTTCCGGCTCCGCTGTGATATTCAAGCCTCTGTCGATCAAGTCGGTCAACAACTGTTTGAGTAGTTCTATTGACCGGCGATTTTTGCCATTAAGGAAGACACCCTCGATGATTTCGTCTATCACATATTTGTTAGGACGAAGGAGGGGTCTGTTAATATCCACATGGTGTTCCAAGAGAAAGTAGATGACGTGCCTCATTAACGGGTAGTTGACGGGGCACAACTTGTAGGATTGCATGGCAAACCCTAGTGGAGAGTCTCCTTCTGGGTTGACGCTGCCTCCCAATTCCACAAATTTTCGAATACACCTCATGTGCTCTTCAAGCGTCCTCAAATCCACCTTTCGATGTGATGAGAGTCCATAAATGCCCAAAGACAAAGGAGTAAGTAAGTCAGAGTTTCTTGACTCCTTGTCTGCCCCGCTCTCCACCGCTATCTGCATGCCTTGGGTGCAGCCGCTGTTCAGGGCGATGTGAAGTGGTGTGTATGTAACAGTGTGTCTAGTGACGATTCCTCTGACGAATAGGCAAGGCTCATCGATATGTTCGCGAAACCTGTCGAAAAGACATCGCCACTGGCGATAATCCGTAGTCGGGTCGGCAGCCGCGA
Organism: Claviceps arundinis; assembly: GCA_018360175.1. NCBI lineage: Eukaryota > Fungi > Ascomycota > Sordariomycetes > Hypocreales > Clavicipitaceae > Claviceps > Claviceps arundinis. The sequence continues at coordinate 9,430 of SRPS01000425.1, read as the reverse complement.
AGTGCAGGATAGATATGGCTTCGGCGCCAGTGTTGGTGTCGACGAGCGTGGCTTCACGGCCAGCTCCGTGCTCTATAAGAAGCTTGCACATGTCGCGATCGTTTCGTAGGAAAGCAATGAAAATAGGAAACGTGGGGCACCATAATTGATATCCCGGGATGACGTCCTGGAAATATCTGACTCTTTCCATCGGTCCCGATGAGCCGTCCGGTAACTCCAGTTCGGATGAGGTGGGGATTTCGAGACTCGCTTTCATGTCTAGTAGCGTTTTCGTGAGGCGCACATTCCCTATGGAGACGGCGAAATGTATAGCAGTAGACTCTTCGTACATTATTTGGTCTTGATTCGATGTATAAAACCATGAACGACGCGGCTGGACAGCGTCGATCTGGCCTCCCCACTGACGAGAAATATCCAGCGTCCTGAGCGCGGAGTCGGTTGTCTGCTCATCAACTGCATGAGCAGCCACCCATTTGATGGCGAACGAGTTCTTCTCCCTGGAATCGCGTTTGTAAAGCTCCTCATTCGCGACTTCGTGCCAAGCTTGGCAACTTTGGCTTAAGTAAGAAATCGATTCCTGTGTACCGAGGTAAGACAGGATTTGAGTTTTTATCTCTGGTGGGAGAAGGACCATAGGGGACATCGACTCGTCTGCATGCCCGTTCTGGGTCATGATATCCATATCCGCCTCGCGAGCAGCAGAATCCATATTCACCAAAAACCGGTCGCTGTCTGTTGGCTTGATATCAGATAGTCAGACTATTGGGGCCCAAAATAGCGTTGTCGTAGACTCGTAGCAGACTAACTCTGTGTGATACCGAAGTTTTGGTGTCGAGAAACGCGGTTGTCTCGTAAAGGAAGGGATAAGAAGCGGCAAAAAAACTGCCGAGAGCTTGCTCCTTTGTTATTTCGTACATATAAGTCCTGACTCCCTTGGCAAAACTTGAATGGCTAGTAGCAATGAGCATGGGAAGTATGAAGATAGTCTCGGGCGGGTGGCGGATAGTTATACTCGGGGAGGGGGTGATCATTGATGAGTCATAACTGAGTCAACTTTTCGTTTTTCAAATCATCATGCGAGTTATGCACATGTCGGCGTTTGCGTTGCATCCTTGCAGCTGTGCTCACTGCTCAAACGAGTGGCTAACCGCCGCCGTGATTTTTCACCCGTACGGAAACCGTCGGAAAGTGTTCTTCACAGGCGTATCGTACAACAGGTAGATATTGCATTCCATTCATTGGCTGCAGCGTTGTCAACCTGAGCTTTCACCAAGCCGAGGTCCTGTCATTGTCATTTTATCTGAGTACAGTTTATGTCACATATCTGCCAGCCTTCCGGGCCGAACTCAACGCGAAAGCGTGGCATTCTTTTCCGACGTGATCGACAAGTCTTTGTATAATGCAGAATCTGTTATCGGGATTTCTGCCAGCGAAAGCCAGATCGCGACACTGACAATAGGTGAAGCAAAATTGGATATCTATCGAGCCATGTTGGCTGGAAATCTGAAACCGGAAGAACAAACGCTGGGAAAAAAGCCCAAAGCATTTGCATTCACTTGTGCTAGAACCCCGTTTGTAAGCCCAGACACGGTACTGTGTAACGGGCAGTGATTCTGAGTTCATGGGCAGCCACCGGGACGTTAACTTAGACATCCAGAAGAAGGAACATCATTTTATCGGAGTGCTTGTGTTTGGAAGTGGATTGCATTTCGATTGAGAATTTGAGAAGCTGCTCCTACAGGGAAGTCCGTTGACAACCGGCACTTCGTCAAAAATAGGTATCTTGCGGTGCATCTCAAGCCAGCCTTTGATGGATGTCGACAGTCGACAGCGCTGACAACGCTGCACGCACTCCCAATACAAAACAGCTTCCCAATCTGAAGGAAAATCCACGTTCAGAAATAAGCGTTGCGAATCGCGATACAATGATGTGCTTACGTCTTCATTTGAGAGCGGATAGGCCGATCGCTGCTTATTACTGTGAACTCAAAATAACGTCATCTTCCGAAGTTCCAAAGTCGTTGTCTTCAAGACTTCTTATACGCCCATCTTCCCCTCGAGAAGCGCAAATAATTCCAAAACGTCATCCTTGCAGCTACCCAACTCCAACAAAAGATCCAGCGGAGTCTGTCCATGACGGTTGCGCGAGCTCATTTTGACACCCTTATCCCCCAAGTGCAAAACATCCAGGACCGCGTCTGCGGCTGAGTAGCAGCTATGAGCATGGTATTTAAGGACCGTGAGATGAATCATGTTCTCTCCCTCGTCAAAAACCCGTATAGCAAGAAAGTCGTCTTCAAACTCGCGATGCCCAACTAGTCTCCAGCTCCATAGCTTCTTGGCTTTGAATGCTAGCATGACCAATAAGCCGTCCGAGGGTGCGGGGAGAGGCAGGTGTGTAAGTATGTCGTAGAGGAGTCGGTCTTTGTGCTTGAACGCGTCTCCGTAGGCCAGTGTGACTGTATGGGACGATATATGCTTCACGTGCTGCCACCACCAGGCGTTGTAAGGGTGCTCACACCACTTGAGGAAGAACTTGTCCTCCTGCCCTTGATGTTTCCACCACCAATCATATCCATTCCGCTCCCACAGTCGCGAGATCTCACACCAGAAAAGGAAGGCTGTGTTCACCTCGTCCTCATGGATTGTCGCACCCTTCTCACAGAGCAAGTCGAAGAGCCATTTTGGATTGGCTTCACGACAACTTAAGACAAGGTACAATGGCGAGGGCAATCCCGGCGCCGGTATTGTGAGATTCCAGCCTCGATCGACGAAGTCGCCCAACAATCCCTTGAGTAATTCTTGTGTCGGGGGATCATGATCGTAGGCGAGGATACCCCTGATTATTTCGTCTAACACGTTAATATTTCGCGGACCGAGGGTTCCGTGGATATCTGCATGGTGATCCAGGAGGAAGTAGATCAGGGGCCTCATGAGAGGGTAGATGACGGGATGGCCGGCGTAGTACCACACGGCAGATACTAGGACAGAGTTTCCTTCTGGATTGACATTGGCTCCTAGCTCCACAAACTTTCGAAAACACATCGTGCGCTCGTCAAACATTCCCAGATCCGAGTCCTCATACCATGTGATTCCTGTAACACCGACGTACAGAGGAGTACGTGAGTAACCATCTCTTGCCTCTTTGTCTGCCCCAGACTCCACCAAAATCTGCATGCCTTGGGTACAGCCGCTGTCCAGGGCGATGTGAAGCGGTGTGTATCTAGGGAGTCGTGGGGAAGGCTCATCGATATGTTCGCGAAATCTGTCGAAAAGATATCGCCACTGGCGATAATCCGTAGTCGGGTCGGCAGCCGCGAAGTGCAGGATAGACATGGCCTTGGGGTTGGTGTAGATGTCGAAGATCATGGCTTCACGGCCAGCTCCATGCTCAACAAGAAGCTCGCACAAGTCGGTGTCGCTCTGCAGGAAGGCCAGGAAAAGTGGTAACACGGGGCCGAGAGGGTTAAATAATTCCTTGAAGAAGCACCGGAAGTAGTTTGCTCTTCGCAAGACTTTCTCTGAGCCCATTGATTTCCAGATCAACTTTGAGCAAGGGATTGTAAGACTTGCTTCCATGCCCAGAAGCGTTTTCGTCAGGCGCATATTCCCCAAGAAGACGGCAAAATGTAGGGCAGTCGACGTGTCGTACATTATCTGGTCTTTGTTATCCGATCGTGCTTCGTCCAATGCTGAAAGACGCGGTTTGACAGCATCGATTTGGCCTCCCCATTGACGAGAAATCACCAGCGTCCTGATTGCGAAGTCGGTTGTCTGCTCGTCAACAGCATGAGCAGCCATCCATTTGATTGCGAACGAGTTGTTCTCCCTGGAATCGCGTTTGTAAAGCTCCTCATTCGCGACTTCGTGCCAGGCTCGGCAACTTTGGCCTAAGAAAGAAAGCGATTCCTGTGTACCGAGGTGAGACATGATTTGAGTTTTTATCTCTGGCGGGAGAAGGACCATAGGGGACGTCGACTCGTCTTTTTGCCCTTTCTGGGTCATGATGTCCATATCCGCCTCGTGAGCAGCAGAACCCATATTCACCAAAAACCGGTCGCTGTCTGTTGGCTTGATAGTCAGATGACAGACTGTGACGGTTACCCGTATGCTCTGTCCGTCGTTTGCATGTACCTATATATCCCGCACTAAGCTGGTTCTCATCACCTTAATGTTCTGACCTTTTGGTCGGGTCGGCAGGGATATCCGATTCCTCACACAGACTATTGGGGCCCAAATAGCGTTGTCGTAGCGGACTAACTCTGTGTGATACCGAAGTTTTGGTGTCGGGAAACGCGGTTGCCTCGTAAAGGAAGTGATAAGAAGCGGCAAAAAAACTGCCGAGAGCTTGCCAATTTGTTGTTTCGTACATGTAAGTCCTGATTCCTCGGCAAAACTTGAATGGCTAGTAGCAATGAGCATGGAAAGTTTGGAGATAGTCTCGGACGGGTGACAATAGATTGTTGTACTCGGGGAGGGGGTGATGACTGAGTCAACCTTTCACGTTTCAAAACATCATGCGGCTTGTCAAACGAGTGGCTAATGGCCGCCGTGACTTTTCACCGTACAATAGATACATACTGCATCCCATTCATTGGCTGCAGCGTTGTCAGCCTGAGCTTTTACCAAGCCGAGGTCCCGCATTTAATCGGAGTGCTTAGGTACTGTATTAGCGGCCGTTAACATAGACATCCAGAAGAAATAACATCATGGTATCGCAATAATTGTGTTTGGAAGTGGATGCGGCTTTCGATTGGGAAGCTGCCTAGAATGGAGAAGTCCGTTGTCAACCGGTGCTTCATTTAGAATAGGTATCTTGCGGTGCATCTGAAATCAGCCTTTGATGGATGCCCACAGCGCTGACAACGCACTCCATACGAAACAGCTTCCCAATCTGAATAGCCCACTTTCAAAATCAAGCGCTCCAACATAGTGATGTTTTCGCTTCTGGATTTCAGAGCAGAAAGGCCGATCGCTCCTCTGAACTCAATATGCAGTGGACAAGACCCGAATGCTTACTGGGCCCTCAGGACTGAGGCCGGTCCTGCGTCTTGTAATCATTCCCTTCCAAAAGCGCTGCTAATTCCGTGAAGCCACTCATAGATGTATCAAATTCCAACAGAATATCCAGCGGAGTTGTTCCATACGAATCCAGCGCAGTCATATCGACACCTTTGTTTCTCAGGTACAAAATATCTTGGATCGCGTCTGCGGCTGGGTAGTTTCCTTCTAGACCCATGCACACGCGGACCGTGAGATGTATCATGTTTTCTCCGCGGTGGGGATGCCATGTGACAGAGAAGTCGTCTTCAAACTCGTGTAGCACAACTAGCCTCCATGCCCATGGCTGCTTGGACGCCGAGACTGCGAAAACGGCTAGCTGAACCAACACGTCGTCCGATGGTGCCGGAAGGGGCAGGTGTGTAAGTATATCGTAGAGCTGTCGGTCTCCGTGTCCAAACGCGGCTTCATAAGCAGACTCAATCGCGATGGGCGAGAGTCGCTCGACTCGTTGCCACCACCAGACGTTGTAAGGTGCTCACACCACTTTTGAAAGATTTCGTCCTCCTTTCCTTGATGTTGCCAACACGCATCATACTTATTCGTCTCCCACATTTGCGCGGTATGACACCAGCAGAGGAAGGCCCGGTCCAGCTGGTGCTCATGGATCGTCGCCCCGTTCGCGCATAACAAGTGAATAAGCCATTCCTGATTGGGATTGAATCCATTCAAGACGCGGAACAATGGTGAAGTCCATCCCGGCGACAGTATTGTAAAATTCAAGCCTATATCGACCAAGTGGCTCAACAACTCTTTGAGATATTTAAGTGACTCAGGACGATTTCCATGATCGAGACTAGCACTGACTATTCCGTTTACCATGTTTGGGTTTTGCCAGCCACCGGTTCCGTGGATATCTGCACGATGTTCCAGGAGGCAGTAGATCAGCTGCCTCGTGAGAGGGTAGTTGACGGGATCGGCGATGTAAGACTGCACGGCGACGAATAGCAGAGAGTCTACTTCTGAAATTGAGACTGGCTCCCAACTCCACGAATTTCCGGATACACACCGTGCGCTCTTCAAACGTCCTGGGATTGTCGTCTATGATGCCTTCTGCGACCGAGGACAGAGGCGTATGTGAGAAACCGTTTCTTGCCTCTTTGTCTGCCCCGGTCTCCACCGCAATTTGCATGCCTTGGGTGCAGCCGGCCCTCAGTGCAACATGAAGTGGTGTCAGTGCATCTATTCGTGGGCAGGGCTCATCGACATATTCGCGAAACTTGTCAAAGAGACATTGCCACTGGCGGTAATCCGAAGTCGGGTCGGCAGCCGCGAAGTGCAGGATAGACATGACTTGGGGGTCAGTCTCAGTTCCGAGGATCATGGCTTCACGACCGGCACCGTGCTCGAGAAGAAGCTTGCACATGTCGATATCGCTCCGTAGAAAGGCCAGGAGAATAGGAAAGACCAGGCCGAGGCCGACCTCCCATTCATCAAAGACTTCCAGGAAGTATACGAATCTAATAGAGAGTTCCTCTGAGGCCATCGACGTCCAGCATAGGTCGGGGATAGGGATTGTGAGACTTGCTTTCAGGTACAGGAGCGTTTTCGTGAGGCGCACATTCCCCGAGAAGACAGCGACATGTAGGGCGGTCGACGTGTCGTACATCATCTGGTCTTCGTTATCCGATCGTGCTTCGTCCGATGGTGAAAGATGCCCTTCGACATCGTCAATCCGGCCTCCCCACCGAAGAGAAATCTCCAGCGTTCTTAGCGCGGAGTCAGTTGTCTCCTCGTCAACTGCATGGGCAGCCATCCATTTGATCGCGAACGACGTGTGCTCCTTGGCGTCCCTGGTGTAAAGTTCCTGAGTAACGGGACCATACCAAGCTCGGCAACTTTGGCCTAGGCGAGAAAGCGACTGCTGCGTACTGATGTAAGATATGATTTGGATCTTCATCTCTGGTGGGAGAAGAGCCATAAGGCACCTCGACTCGTCAGTATCCCGCTCCGCGCCATGACACGCGCTTCACGAGCAGCTGCATCCATGTTGGCGAGAACGGGTCGCCTCGTTGTTTGCTTGCTGGTTAGGACTCGACGTCGAGGAAGCCGGACACGGAGCTGGGCGAAGGGTACGAGAGCACAAAATAGCGTTGTTGCAGGCTGCAGCGGACTCACTCGGCGTGGTACTCGAAGCTATTGTGTCGAATAACCGTTCGACTGGTAAAATAAAGGATAAGAAGCAGCAAAAATACTAAGGGGAGCGTATCACAATATCTTTTCCGACATGAAAGGCCTTTTCATAAGTTGACTCGTTCGTATCAATGAGTATGAGACTTTCGCAGACAGTCTCGGGTGGGTGGCAAGAGATTACATGTTAGGCAAAGCTGAAGTAATTCGTGCAGCGACGCGTGGCGGAGGCGCACATCTCGTGTTTGCCTCTTTATGCTCCATGTAACCAGTTTGTGGAGTCATCCAGATATCTGTCGCTGCCATTGGTCAATCTTACGTTAGCGCAGCGCACTGGGCACAGCTTCGCGTCACTGCATTTTCCCGGTAATTGTCCACTGTCAATGACTCAATGTTCCTGACAGCTAAGATACATTCATTATCTCGACAACGAGCAAAATGATGATCGGTCTCATGGGAATCGTGATCAGCGGGTAGGACTGTTGTCGAAAAGGTGCTTCATTGAGCGCCTGATGAGTTTTGCATCTACACACATATACACCCAATGCAGAACATCGTGGGGGACAACCAACCACACAAACACGCCGCGGTACACATACCTAATCAATCAGAGTATCTCATGTTGTCACTCTTTCTTTCTGTATGCTCAGCCCAGTCTTCCAGCCCCGTGTCTTTAATCTTGAGTCCTTTGTGTCTAGCGGTATCTGCTGCCGCAGCCCTATAGCACCGATTACCAGTATTCCTTCTCTCACGGCAGCTTTGACGCGTGCCTTCGCGATCCGATCACAACTTGGTCACTTGACCTTTTGGGCGGAACGGGTGGTTATGCGTTTCTCACAGGTATGCTCAAATGGGATCCGACATGTGTGCAGAGATCTATATTATCCTTGCAATCCTCATCTATGACGGAATTCATAAAGCGGACATTTATGAGACTTATTGGTCGGATCCAGTAACTATCGGGATCGGGGCCGGGTTACCGGCGCATAAGATAATCAGATTGCGGACAGTGTCGAGTTCTTTAACGAGGGAAAGATCTGACAATTAAGCCTACCAGATTATCTGCTATTGGAGCGGCCTCCAGTTTATTATACTCCCAGTCAAGCTTGCCGAAAGTGTCGAATTCTTTTGACTTTACGAACTCGACCCAGATGTCGCTGCTTAACCGAGCCGTGCCAGAAGCGGCATTTCCCTCTTCTCGCCAGACTTTAAAAAGCTCTGGTGATGGGACGATGGATTAGACGTTCGACACTGTCGGCAAGCTTGACTGGGAGTATAATAAACTGGAGGCCGCTCCAATAGCAGATAATCTGGGAGGTTTGATTGTCAGATCTTTCCCTCGCTAGATGAGACGCACTCACAGTGTGTCTTGATCTTGCAACAGGTTAACCAAATTGCGTGGAAGGACAATTCTCTTGTGTTATTCATGACCACTTTTCACTCTGGGCTCGAACGTCAGGAGGTGGAGCGACGCAGACCTTCCTCAAAACAGCCTCGCGCCAAGCAAATTCGAGCCTTTTTTGGTGACGAGAGGGCCAAGGTCGTCAATCAGCCGTCGATCGGGGTCGATTACAACAATCACATTGGATCACAACAGAAGCGTAATGTTGATTCTGAGTTCTTGGGGCGCGACCGGGCTGTCTACTGGCGGGCGATTCAGGGGGGATTGGAAAGTGGTTTTGAAACGGGAGTCAGTTTTCAACACGCATTTTGATTGGAATACCTTTCTGCGACGCATATGAAATCAGCCTTTGGCTGGATGTCTACACCAGACATTGCTGACAATGTACCCCCACTACGAAACACCTTCACAATCTGAAGCAAAAAGCACTTCCAGTCTTCAGAAATGAGCGTTGCGATAGAATGATGTTTTGCTTAGGTATGCATTTGAGAGCAGACAGGCCAGTCGCTAATTAGTACTTACTACTATGAACTCAAAATAATTTCATCTTCCGAAGTTTCAATTGGCTATGTCGTCGTCTCCAAAACTTCTTGTTCGCCCATCTTCCCCTCGAGAAGCGTAACTAATTCCAAAAAGGCATCCTTGCGGGTACCCAATTTCAACAAAAGATCCAGTGGAGTCTGTCCATGACTGTTGGGCGATCTTATCTTCACACCCTTATCCCTCAAGTGCACAATATCCAGGACCATATCTGCGGGTGCGTAGCGGCACTCAGCAACGTACTTACGAACCGTGGCATGAATCATGTTCTCTCCCTCGTCGAAAGACCATGTAGCA
>SRPS01000424.1:0-11994 GCA_018360175.1 Claviceps arundinis | reverse complement strand
GGAGAGATCGCATGGGACATCCGAAGTTCAACACATCGGAGGCCAGCTTGGGCATTTGGTTAAAAGGGTGGAGGGAGCCCATTGAGGACAGAAAAGGAGGGGAGGAGAGTCAGTTGGGGGTTTGTCGTGTTTTGAGGACTTAGTTCCTATCTTTCTGGTAGTTCATTGAGTCTCGTTCTATCTTCTCTTTCTAGTCTGGGAGATCTTGTCGGATCTATCAGTCATTCTTCTCTTGTCTCCTCTTCGTGAGCCGAGAGCCTGTCTTTTGCCCATCTTATCACCTATTCGACCCTTCTCCGGGTTTCCACCTTTTCCGGCCCTCCGTCCTCCGAGTTTGACTCCCTATCCCTACCGATCCGCCAAAAGGCCAGAAGTTATAGAAGTTGGAAACACTTAGGTACATACCTTAGGTACCTACCTCCTAGGCAAGCTGGCAGGAAACTGGCTTTTACAAGTGGATATATACTACATAGGTACCTACAGGTATGCAGTGCAACAACTCTGTGACGACTCTGACGAGTCACGAGTCCACGACTCAACACTACGGACTGCAGCATTATTCGGCTTCGTGCGGGACGGGCGCAAATCTGCTGCCTCTGCATAGGCTCATGCGCTGTGCCTATCGCTCATTGCTACATATTCGAACTCCAGGATCCCCTCGATTGGTTTGACGAGGCTGCTTGTTATGGCTGCCTCGATGGGAACTGCCACCGGACCGGGTGAGACTTGCTTGTGTGCCCCGACGCCAACTTAATCCTCTCTTGTCTCATAGTCTCAAGAAGGTAGACTAACGGTACTTTGTTAGCCAAACTCCAGGCCGTAACTGACCTGGTGAATAAGCTCAGTGATGACGTCGAACAGACATCGCTTCTGCCCAAAGGTATATAGATCATCAGATCCTCTAACGCTGCACCTGCTGCCAATGAATCTAAGCCGTCCGTCCCAGACAGAAATGACGCATTGGAAGAGCTCAAAATTTTTGGAAGGGATCCCAAAGACGCGGATCCTATTTTTACGGAGAAGGTGCGTATACACCCTGCGTCGATTTAGCTTTGTTGCTCCTAACTTTGTGAAGGGTATGGCCATGCTACTGCGGTATGCATTCCATAGCGATTCGAGTGAGACTGCAAGAGAAGCCTTGCGAGTAATTTCAAACGCAATGCTGCTAAAATCCGAGACTCGCCAGATGTTCATCCGCCAAGGTTATGCCGCGCAGGCTTGCGACCAGCTGAGTTCGGAATCTTGGGACGACGAATTTCTTCTCTCGAGAATTCTCTTTCTCTGCACATACGGTACCGATATTGACCTCAGGGTCCTGATCGAAGACCACCAACTTGCAAATCATACTATTTACAATTTGAAACGTCACGTCACTTTGCCAGTGACGAAAAAAACTCAGGGCCGGGATCCAATGGAGCAAATGGCTCTGGCAGAGACCCTTAAATTAATGTTCAACGCGTCTTACTTTTGCAAGGCGAAGGTGTCGGCTTTCACGCCAGCTGTGTCTATCATAACTTCTTTACTCTGCAAGCTGGACGTTTCTGACGCCAATCCGCTAGAGCCTCCATTCAGCCCTCTCGTCAACTCACTTTTGAACCTAGATATTCAAGCTGACGAGAGCCGATCGTCACTTTACCCGGATGATTCTCCTTGCCAAGTCACTTCTAGAATCGTTAATTTGCTAGATCGGGGGCTGAGAGCATACAGTGGAAATGATTTGGAGACTCTGGTCACTCCAGTCGTGAGTCTTATTTCGAGGCTATACGAGAACGCGCCGCTCGATGTCCGTCAAGAGATGAAAGATGTCTTGTTGCCGACGGTAGAGGATCGGCAGGTTGTATTGGGTCACGGCGAATCTCTTGCATCGAAGTTGCTGAACAATTCGACAAATCCAACAGTTCCAGCCTTACGGGATTCTATTTCGCACCTGTTATTTGACCTATCAGACAAGGATGCGTCAACATTTGTCGAGAATGTTGGCTATGGCTTTGCGTCGGGCTTTTTGTTCCAGAATAACTTGCCTGTGCCATCATCCTTTTCGTCGGGTCTCAGTAAAGGCGAAGCATCACGTGGTCAGAAACCCGTCAATCCTATCACTGGTCAATTCTTGGACAAAGAAAAGTTGGCAAATGTCCCAGACCTGACAGAAGAAGAAAAGCAGCGAGAAGCAGAACGCTTATTTGTTCTCTTCGAACGGTTCGTTCTCTTCGCGACGTCCCACTGCTGCTCCGTTTGACTGACTGACCCTTTTTGCTAGGCTAAAAAAGACAGGCATCATCAGCATGCAAAATCCTGTTGAGAAAGCGGTTCAGGAGGGACGGTTTGAGGAGCTCTCTGATGATTATGTGGAGGAATTAGATTAAAACGTGCATTGTATCCACGAATCATAGGTTGATCGCAATGCTCGTTCTTTTTGTGCTTGGCGCGGCCTCCCGGCAAAATAGACCGTGATCTTTTGCTCATGTGATGCGCGCCAATGTCGGACCGATGAGATCAAAAAATCAAGAGCAGACCGTTGAGTGGGCTTTCTTTGATCAGATTCTGGCGTTGAATCGGATACGAAATGCACATCATGGCAGAGTAAAAGAGATGACATGAAATCCTTCAAATTATAGTCTGAATTATGAACCACACCGATGCGTGGCGAAACCTCCTAGGATTGCTCTACCTAATAAAGTCTACTGCTGGCATCTTCCAGTGAAAAAAGCACAAAAGGGTTCATAGTAGATCACCGTTTTCATGCATCTCCTGCCCTCCAATGAGTCTATGTATGTACCTACAAGCACATCAAGAATACCATTGAACCTTTGACGCAAGGTGCAATAGAGTGATAATCTAAGAAAAGTATGTATGAGTAGAAAACTGTAGGGTGGGAAACTGGATGCATATTCGAGCGACGGGCGCAAACAAAGACTGGGCAATGCGTGGCAACGTACTTACTTCCATATCAAGAGAAGTGCCTCACCATGCCCGTTTGAGCTAGGTCAACACATCCAGTTCGGATTAATCGCTAAGGCGTCGTAGTTCCAATCTCTGTACATGCTACATGAAGATTTCGCTTACGAGATGGGGAGACAGATGAAGCCGGTGTCTGGAGATGGAGAACGAAAGCGTTTTTGTTTACGTAGATCTTTACGCGATACGTGCAAGTAGAACCGAGAGCACAAGCAGATAGAGGAAAAGAGAGAACAAAAAAAAGAAATAAAGTTGACGGCCACTGGGTCTACTGACCGGAAGAGGAAAGCTGAGCCAGGACCGTATATAGCGCCTCGGACATAAACTCATGTTCGTAGAAAGCACAAGCCCTTGTGTGTACATCCTATATGCAAGCACAATGCTGAAGAACAGAAACCAAATCGGGGAGGCGTGTCCTAGAAACGTGGCCGCCACCTTTCACGTCCTAGGGTCTTCACGAGTCCGGTCTCCTTCTATCTTCCCCGACCGTTCCCCGAACCAAGAACACCCTAAGCGAAAGTTGAAGGTCGCTTCGCGCTGAACAGCTTCTTGCTGCTGACCTTGCTAATGCGGTGGGGCAGGGGAAAGCTAAGATCTTTCGTGAGGAGTTGCTTGATGTAGGGGCGCTTGACATCATCGCTCTTCTCGAGTTCGACGACGCGGAGAACCTGGATGCTTGCTTTAGTAAATTGCTTGGACAATTGCGATTCGGAAGCCAAGTTCGGAAAGTAGGTAATGTACGTACGTGGATCGACCTGAAGCGAGCTCGGTGGCGCGCGGCCATGTCGGAGTAAAGCGACTCAACGGCGTCGGTGCGGGACATTTCCCGGTACTCCTTGTACATGTTGTGGGTACCGGAGCGAGAGTCGTATCGCAGCCAGATTCCGAAATTCTTGACCTTCTGGGGGTGCTTCTCGTGGATCTGAGGCAAAATTGTGAGTGTCACAGTGGCAACGTAAGTTTCGGATCCACTTACGGTCTTGATACTGACTATTTCGCCAGTTGCCTTCTTGACCTTTCGGAGACCGCGCAAGAAATACCAGAACCGGGACTTGGCAACCGTCTCATTGGGAGCGAAGATGGTCATGCGGTACATGTCCGGAGTCGGGTTGGCCTCGGTGGGCAGATGGCGCCCAACGACCTCGTATTCCTGAAGACGACCTGCGAAAGCAAGCCCAGTCAGTGTGTTTTTCAAGGCGTATTCTGAGCGACCAAGGAGGAAAAATGATTCTCGACAAAGGTCGGCGGCGTGCAGTCCATATCGATCGACAGTGGTGTCCTTGTTGGCGGCCTTCGAAACTTCGTTGTCGGAGTGATGCTGCAATTACCAACACGCGGACCACTTGGCTCCTAGTTCATGTAGTCTCAGGGGGGAGAGCGAGCCTCGAATTGAACAGTGTGTAGTATAGCAATTGAAAGATCTGCATGATGTTGTATGCCCAGGACATCAAAGTTGTCGCTATCGTCGTTCGTCTTAATTGCACACGCCAATAACTTTATTCCGGTTCATGCTCACGGTATCTGTGCGATAAGTAGATGAATGAATTGCGCTTACCCATCTATGTCGCTTGTTAGCGCATGCAATTCGTGATGAATTAAAAGTGAAAGTTAGCACAACTTACGATGAATATGGTTGATGTCGTCGACGACTGGCGAAACTGGATGATAATCAAAGTTTGAAGAGCACCGCGATAAAATTTTGTGTGCGGACGGTGGGGAGGGCACATGGGGAATGAGCATTACTCCGTACAGCCTTACAGGGCTTGTAACCCATCCGCAATTGGCTGTAACCTAGGAGGGCCCATTCATTCGAGCTCAGTCTCACGTGCACGGTCACGTTATGTCTTTAGCCGAAATTTACAACAACCCCAATGAAGCATCTTACTGGCAACATATGTACGTACCGATGTATGTAGTACATATGTACACAATTTCTTGAGTCTACGGAGTAGTCCATGCGGCTGATACCCTGACATAATATAACTCGGCCTCCGTTCTTGTCCGTCTCGTAACGTACTGCAGCCTGAAGCATCGAATAACACCTTGGCTTCAATATGAACGAAATGTTCGAGGATTTCGCCAAAGCCCATGCGCTTCACGATGGGTATCTCCTCGCGCAGACCTTGTCACCTGTTGCGCCACCGAATAAGTCTTACCGACTGCAGCGAATATGGCTTAGTACCAGCTCTCACAATGCCAAGGCGGACATCAAGCAACTCATTAAGTCGCAAAAGTCTCAACTAAGGTCTGTAGATCATGAAGAGCTGAGCGCGTGGGTGGAGGTATATCTAGCGTATTGGAACGCTGTCGGTGAAATCCTGGCAGAGCAAAGTGGCAAAGTATGTAGCTACCACGTTGAATCTTTTCACAGGACTGACTCGTACATCTGAACCAGTCGTCCTGGACCAAGGTCTATGACTCCTGGAAGGAGCTGGCTTCGATGCTCATCAGAGGCTACAACAACGCTGTCTTTGAAGCATGGACAATACCCAGTTTGTACATGATTGGCAAGTATTTGCGATTGTTTGCCATCAAATCCGACGATGAGCGAAGCCGCAACTCGACGGAAACAGCTGGCTCCTCATCGTTGATTCAAGACGACTTTGACCCTGAATTGGACAAACAAGGTCAGCTGAGGGACTGCGAGCAGCATCTCAAACGCATTTTTACGTTATGTCTGAACGACAGGTAGGTCAGCATTATGATCAAGTACAGACGAGAACTAAAAGTTCCCTAAATAGGGCACCGATGGATCAATCTCGTAAATGGGGGATTTACTTCGTAATCAATTTGCTCTTCAAGACGTATTTTAAGCTCAATTCTGCGTCCTTGTCCAGGACAATACTTAAAACATTATCTGTCTACAATGACAAGGGCGATATGCCACCTTTAGACGCTTTTCCAAAAGCTCAGAGAGTGACATTTAAATACTATGAGGGAGTCCTATTCTTTCTCGAAGAGAACTACGTTCAGGTAATAGCCAAATCTTCATCAATACTCAAACGCTGACGAAGAGATACAGGCTGAGAAACACCTCATAGACGCATGGCAACTCTGCCATAAGGATGCCAAGAAGAACATAGAGTTGGCAGAAATCCACACACACACCGTTAGGTACCAGTCGCTAATATTTGACAGGCGAATCTTGATGTACCTGATACCATGCCGGTTATTGACTAGTCGCGTTCTACCAAGGAAGGAACTCCTTCAAAGATATCCACGACTCCAAGAGATTTTCTTGCCGCTAGTGCAATGTATCAAGAAGGGCGATTTGAGATCTTTTGATCTGGCGCTGCAGAATGGGGAAGACGTGTTCGTAAAAAAACGCATCTTCTTGACTCTCGAACGCGGCCGGGATATTGCACTACGCAACTTGCTTCGCAGGGTCTTTGTCGCTGGGGGATTTGATGAGCCAAAAGAGGGAGAAAAAGAGCCTTTACGCAGGACGAGAATACCAGTTGCAGAATTTCGAGCTGCTTTAAGCTTGTTCAACGGAGATGAACGTATTGATGAAGACGAGGTGGAGTGCCTTCTCGCGAACATGATCTACAAGGTAAGTGAGGCTATTTTGAGCTGCGCCTGTAAGCGAGTAGCAACGATGCTGGGGGGCTGTTTGCCTTGCAGAAATCCACTGCCACTACGACAGTCGTTCTCTCGGTCCTGTGGCTTTACGAAAGGTTGCAGTGCGTCGGTCGACCGTGTGATGCAACTGATCTCGAGCGACACTGCTGACATTGTGTAGGACCTCATGAAGGGCTACATAGCGCGAGATAGGGGTATCGTGGTCTTATCTAAAAAGGGAGCTTTTCCAGGGACAGGCCTTTAACTGTGTCGCGACAACGTTAATCAGCAAATGTCTCCAACTCTGTAAAAGAGTACTATGCAGACAGCCACGGAAGACAGCTAATTTCACGGCTTGGAGTCAGTTCACTTTCGGCAAATCATCGCCGCGCCTCCTGGCGAGAGGATGGCTGGCTGAGCTAAGAGCTGTGATGAAAATGGGCTGGACGACCTGTCGATAATCGAAATGGGGGGTCGGTCAAACCATTGCACTATTCTTGAACTTGATGCGGACAGATGATCAGAAAATACTGCCTTGATACCTCGTTCCTAAATCAGAATAAGATGGCTGTAGGGATAACCTCGCCGTGACGCTTGTGCTGGATCTTGTAGCTATGGTTTACTTCTGCCCATTCTGAAACACCTTCAGCTTCGCTGACTCATTTCAGACAAGGCGAATATCACGTCCGTGCTGCAGTTGACTGCCTTGAGAACAAATCGCTGTTTTGCCATCAGCCTCTTGAACACACACACCGAAATTGTAAACGTCGTATTTGAATTGTAGCGTACCGGTAGCCCAGCATGATGCTATCAAGCGATATGGACCGAAAGCGATATCGGTGATCACGAAATAGTTGAAGAAACTCATCAGATGAGATGTCATCAAGACGATTGCTCGATGTCACAGAAATAGACGAAAGGCTCTGTACGGAGTCTCGCTACGATGCAATGGGTCTCGAAAACGAACAATGATCGGGAACTAATAAGCACGTAAGCAGGCCCAGGTGTTGGCATATACGTAGCACGCAGATGCCGAGGGGCTGCCAGATTCTTCATCTTTATTGGCCAGGCATTGTGATGGCCTGGGCTTTGCTCATGCCTCAGCAATATAGTGTCAATTGTACAGGGTTCAGGAACTTGTAAGATGCGTATTTTTGTCGTCTTCCATGGCGCAACGAAATTGGGCACATCACTCAGACGGCGGCGCAGACAACTGCGACTGGCTCTTGTAGCCAAGCCATCACAGGCATACGAAAAATGTGGTAATGAGAAGAGAAGGTATGTTAGGGATGCCGGTCACGCCAGAACTTGCTTTTGAAAGGTCAAGTTTATCGGCTCTTCGAGCTCGTACTATTCTTCATAAGCAAAATGCATGACAGTATCTCTCTGCAAGTCACCGCCAGTGCCACGATGTTGCGAACTTGCGATATACCCTTAGTAGTGCGGTATCAGGACGCTCCAGTTCACAAGTGTAGAGACTCCATATATGTGAGTGATGGAAAATGCTTCCCCGACACACACAAAGACACTCTAACATGGAGCTTAGGAGCTGGGGCTATACGTCCAGGAGAGAAGTGCGGCAAGAGCCGCTGACATGTTCCAACCGCCAGTCTCGCTTTATGACGAGGACTTATTTTTCCAGACAGTATAAATTCGCAGGCTTTTATGAGGTAGAGATAGCAGAGTATGCGAAGAATATGTACCTGAGGGATACCCGATGGATACATGTGTACCTAGATACATATATAGGTACCTATGTACATAGGTACATAGTAACATATGTGCAAAGAAATACATAGGCTGATGTCACCATCACGATTCACGCCCATTTCGTGGTGGACTCCGTATGGTGATCGCCCAATCTTCTTTCAGTCAGCTGTTCTGCTTGGGCTCATTTTACGATCAGATTTGGCCTGTGACAACGTTTCTCTCTCCCTGTGTGGCGTCTCTATACAGACGCGCTCGCTGTCCACCGTCCACGCTTCTGAGCAGCGATCGAATTTTCTCTTCATCTGCCTCATTGTTCACCATCTGCGCAGTCTGAACCTGCACAAGACCATGTCGCCTGTATCAGAAAAGGAGACGGGCTATTCGCACCATATCGACATACAAGACCATAGAATTTCTCCTCGCGCGAATGACGAGGAATCGAGTCACGGCATGAAGAACAGCAAAGGATGGGATGGGAAGCTGCGGGTTCCGAAATCCGCACTATTGTCAAATCCAGAGGCGCTTTCGGACCCAGACTACTCCGATGACGAGAATGTTCTTCCTGGTGACGAGATTAGCGCCGATGAAGGTATGCACACAAGTGGCATTATTACCAAGCTTTGTCAACATTGACTGACGCTGTCGGCTCTCCAGATTTACTGGAATGCGAGAGCTCCGACACCGAGGAAATCATGTGCACGCATTCCCGCATTAGATCCATGGCATCTCTCCGGCTCGAGCGGTTCAAGTGCGTGGCCCGTATATGCCTTCGGCAGAACAGCATTCAGGAAATCGAGGGACTGGCACCGTTGGCGGCCACGCTGAAGGACCTCGATCTCTACGACAACCTGATTTCTCACATGCGAGGCTTGGATGACCTTAAGCAGCTCACCTGTCTGGATTTGAGTTTCAACAAGATAAAACACATCAAAAACATTGGTCATTTGACAGAATTGAAAGACCTTTTCTTAGTCGCCAACAAAATTAGCAGGATCGAAGGCTTAGATGGTTGTGAAAACCTGACTTCGCTGGAGCTCGGGTCCAATCGAATCAGAGAATTGAAGAATCTGGGAAACCTCAAAAATCTGGAAGAGCTCTGGGTCGCCAAGAACAAAATAACCGAGCTGACTGGCTTAGGTGGCCTACCAAAGATCCGTCTTCTCAGTATTCAGTCAAACCGCATTCGGGATCTATCGCCCCTCCAAGAGATACCTGGACTCGAGGAACTTTATATCTCTCACAACATGCTGGAAAGTCTAGAAGGCATCCAAGACAACGTCGGCCTCAAAATTGTGGACATTTCCAACAACCAGGTCAGGGGTCTCAAAGGCTTAGAAAACTTGGCCAACCTGGAAGAATTATGGGCCAGCTACAACCAGATTGGCGATTTCAATGAAGTGGAAAAAATGCTCCGAAACAAGAACGACCTGACGACAGTTTATTTCGAAGGCAATCCCCTTCAACTCCGTGGCCCAGCTCTCTACAGGAACAAGGTTCGGTTGGCGTTGCCTCAAGTAAAACAGATTGACGCCAGTATGTTGTGACGCTCCTATCTCCCTCATTGGAAAGAGATGATGGCTAAAAAGAAATGGCCTCGCTATAGCATTTGTGAGGGTATAACCTCCCGCTTCAATCAGCGTTTCAGAAATTGAAAGGTAATACACGGTGACATAAAGCAGGGTGTTCAGGCGTTAAATCTTCTCTCCATTTGACATCAGGCACAACAAGATTCGGCTTCGGGTGGGCGATGTTTGGGAACCAATTGTCTGCCTCGCACATCAGCAGCGATGTGTCGTCACCTTCACTCATCTTGGCTGGGGAAGCAGAATACATTCTTTCACTCAACATCAATGCTAATTTATATCTTGTTTTCTTTAATATTATTCTATGTCTAAGGTTGAGATCTCTTCTCGTTTTCCTGACTGACTTGCACAGTGATCCTACACAAACACGCGTCTCTTCGCATTTCCCTTTCAGCAAATCGCCATGACCTTAGTCGAAGATGGATAGTTTGCTCGTTTGAAAATACTGCCGACCTTCGATTAGCCCCTAATTTCATGGGGAGAATGGCATATTCAACTTACGTTTGTAGGCTGGTTAAATCTCATGTTTAGATCCATCTTGGCGATCCTCTCCATATCCTGCTGATCTAGGTTGAAATCGGTACTTTCAAGATTCTGTGTCATGACGCCAGGACGAGAGGTCTTGGGAATGACTGCGAGGCCCTGCTGGCTTGCCCACCTTAAAAGAACCTGGGCCGGTGTCTTGTTGTGCTTGGCGGCCATGGCTGTGATGGCGTCGTGCTCCATGAGCGGCGTGACATTCTTGGCCCGATCCATATCGAGCTCAATAAAGCCTGTAGGACCGAAGGATGAATAGGCCGTGACGGCAATTCCCTCTTCCTTGGCCAGGTTGACCAAGTTCCGCTGTTGTAGATAAGGGTGCAGCTCAATCTGCAGGGTAGCAGGTCGGACTCTGGCATACTTAAGCAAGTCGTAGATGCCCTGTGCTTGGTAATTCGAGATGCCGATGCTCTTGGCCAAACCAACGTCCACTAGGCTCTCCATGGCCTCCCAGGTCTGCTGGTTGGTGGTCTTGCTCCATCGGACCTCACCCTTTCCATCGTAAAACCAACCAGGCGGGTAGCGGACCGCAGGATCTACATATTCAAGGGCAACGGGAAAGTGAATAAGGAACAGGTCGAAATAGTCCACTTGCCAGTCCGCAAGTTGTCGGCGACAGATAGGCTCGACTCTCTCCTTGTCGTGAAAAGTCTGCCATAGCTTGGATACGATGAAGAGGTCCTTTCGCTCGACGATACCTTCCTCGATGGCTCTCGCGACGCCTTGTCCGCACTCCTTCTCGTTGCCGTAGTCTAACCCCAGTCCACCAACAGCAATGGTTCTCGAGTCAGTCGACAAAGTTGTGTGTTTGCATGCAAGCCCCCTTGTTTCATAAGCACATACCACAAGCTCCATCAAAGAGACGGTAGCCCATCTTGATAGCGTTGTATACAGTGTCGGCGCAGGTAGCATTGTCAACTTTCCACAAGCCGAAGCCCACCTGAGGCATCTCGTAGCCGCTGTTGAGCTTAATTGAAGGAGCCATTTTAGTCGAATATCTTTCAATAAATAAGCAATGAGCAATTCCCGTAAGTAAACTGAAAGAAGGGACGGTATTAAATATCCGATCCTAATAATATGATATGCGGTTTAGCAGCTATGAGAAATACGACACAGGGACATACTACCTATTTATACGTAGGCCTGCTCCATGTCCAGACACAAAGCAGTGGCATTCCTCCAAGATATCTCCCGATCATTGGCGAGGCTAACTGCTTAACTCTGCTTCACTAGGCATCAATAATTACCCCTAGCCACCGCATTATCTCGTCTTCTCTCCACGTATTCCCTCGGCTCCGTAACCATCCCCACGCCACCGTTCATCGGCTATTTTGGAGGACAGGGGCTGCCGTGGAGTCCGCAGTGGGTAGGTTGTACATACGGAGATACGGAGGGACCTGTGACCTAGGTACTACCTAGGCCTAGGTTAGAGGTACCTACCTAAGTCTGCGGGGGACCCCGCAAAGCCAAGTGCTTTGAATTGTGGCAAAAGGAGCATTTTATCCCTGGTGTCTTCTTGGAGTATGTATGAGAATACTTATACGCCTCAAGGACTTGAGAATACGCCTCAACGCCTTACCCGATTTGGACGTGGAAGTATCTCGCTAACGAAATCTTTGTAACTGTACTTCACTTCATCAAAGGC
>SRPS01000423.1:0-11998 GCA_018360175.1 Claviceps arundinis | reverse complement strand
TGCGGCAGTTCTCGATAACATCAACGGTGAGGCCTCAACTCGCATGGTGCTCGATTACAAGCTCTTCCGAGGCCTTTCGTTCCAGTTCCACGACATTCAAGCCGCGGAGAAAAGGTCCAAGGAAATTGCCGCCATGCCTGCCGTAAAGCAGATGTGGCCCGTCAGGCTCGTCCCGAGACAATCGATTGACGGTGCCCTGGTCGTTGGCACGACTCAAGACAACAGTGTTGTCAAGCGAAACGACGTATTGCTCAAAGACACCTTCGCACCGCACATGATGACGCAGGTGGACAGGCTACGTGCCAAGGGCATCACTGGAAAAGGGGTGAAGGTGGCCTTGATCGACGGCGGCATCGACTTCACTCACCCTGCGCTGGGCAACGGCTGCTTTGGAAAGGGATGTCTCGTTTCATTTGGTACTGATTTGGTCGGTGACGCCTACGATGGATACAACAAGGCGGTCCCCGATGACATTCCAATGGACTGCGATGGCCACGGAACACACGTTGCTGGTATTGTAGCCGCGCAGAACAACCCTATGGGCTTTACTGGCGCTGCCATTGGCGTTACCCTCGGAGCCTACAAAGTGTTTGGCTGCCAGGGCGATGCCGCCAACGACATCATCATGGCCGCTCTCAACAAGGCCTTTGAAGATGGCGCTAACATAGTCTCGGTGTCCATCGGGGGGGCAGAAGGCTGGAGTGAGGACCCATGGTCCTTGACCGCCAGCAGAATCGTCGAGCGCGGTGTCCCTGTCACCATGAGCGCTGGCAACGATGGCAGCTCCGGTCTTTTCTTCATCAGCACCGGTGCCGACGGCAAGGGTGTTACGGCAGTGGCCTCCTACGAAAACTTAGATGCTCCGTTCATCAGCTTGCACTCGTCGTACCAAATCGACAACGGCAGCAAGATGGACTTCCTCTACGCGAACGGAGATGCTTCCACGTGGGGGGTTTCGATGCCCTTGTATGCCACCAGTCTCGACTCCGGCGTCGCCGACGATGCCTGCAAGCCTCTTCCGGACAACACACCTGATCTCAGCAAGTATATCACCCTCGTACGCCGCGTGGGCTGTAAGTTCAGCGACAAGCTGAACAACCTCGTAGCAAAGGGTGCTCAGTATGTTATGTTCTACAACGATGAGGATGGCGCCATTACCGTGCATCCTGATGCTCCATCCGTCGTCAAGGCCACCGGCATGGTGTCTCCCGAGGTCGGCATCGCCTGGGTCAAGCTGCTCAAGGCCGGCCGAAAAGTCACCGTCGACGTCCTCACCGCCGCCCAGACCACCCCGTCGGTCTCTATGCGTCCCAACAACGCGACGGGCGGTAAGCTCAGCACGTGGTCCTCATGGGGTCCAACCTGGGAGCTGGAATTCAAGCCTCAGTTTGGCGCCCCTGGTGGTAAGATTCTGTCTACCTTGCCCGTGGCCATGGGCAGTTATGCTGTTTATTCCGGCACGTCCATGTCTGCCCCTTTGGTGGCCGCCATCATCGCCCTGATAGCCGAGGTTCGTGGTACTCTTGACCCGAAACTCATGACCAACCTGCTCTCGTCCACGGCCAAGCCTTCGCCATTCAGCGACGGCCATAAAATCTTTAGCGAGCTCGCGCCTGCTCCTCAGCAGGGCGGTGGTATGGTGCAGGCGTACGATGCGGCCTACACAACCTCGCTATTGTCACTAGCCAGCTTGTCCTTCAACGACACGGATCACCTAGCCACGAACCTCAACTTCACCATTACCAACAAGGGCAGCCATGCCGTGACTTACAGTCTCGGCCAGGTCCCCTCGCTCACCATGTATACTCTTGGCAAGGACGCCGTCAACACCATGACCTTCCCCAACGAGGTCGTCAACGCCCAAGCCAGCCTTTCCTTCACCCAGACCAGCATCACCCTGCCTGCTGGCCACAGCGCCGTAGTCGGCGTCACGGCCAAGCCAGCCGCAGGCGTCATCAACCCCAAGCGCCTGGCCCTCTGGTCCGGATACTTGACCGTCAACGGTACCGATGGATCCGTCCTCTCGATGCCCTACCAGGGTCTCACTGGCTCTCTCCGCAAGGCTACAGTCCTTGCCCGCGACCAAGCCTGGGTCTTCCATAGCACCGACTCCACAGACTTCACACGATCCCCCGAGAGATTTACATTCCTGGTGCCCAAGGCCGGAACTTCCAACGACCTTGATGACCTGCCGGCTATTGGCGTCAACTTGGCGCTCGGCTCTTCCCTATTGCGCATTGATGTCGTGCCTGTCCGAAATAGAACAAAGACGGCCAAATCCATTGGCGAGCCTTTTGGACTGCCTAGCCCGCTGAATGAGAGGGGATGGTCCTCCTTCTCTTGGGATGGCCAGCTCCAGTCGGGCAAATATGCTCCTGCGGGCCAGTACCGCTTTGTGGTACGGGCTCTTAGGATCTTTGGGGATGCGTCCAAGCCGCATGACTGGGATGTGGCTACCACGCAGAGCATTATTCTCAAGTATAAGCCGTAAGTTTTAATTCGTTCTCGGCAGGGGCCTTCGTGACGGTGGGTAAGGGCTGAAGCGAGAACCTCTCCGGCCCTTTGTCATGTTCATTTTCTACTTTGATCTTTATTTTTGTCGTTGCTGGCTGCGCCCCTTGTCTGAGGCTGTGTGTAATTTTATTCGTCTCGTTTGATACGCGCTTGAAATAGCCCTGTTAACGAGGATGTGTTTACGGAGTATGCAGATACTTGCACTGCTTGAATGATCTATGAAGAGGGGGTATAACCGTGTCATCATAGGAAATACTTGTTGGCACAAACACGAAAGAGATTAAGGTGGATGTACCATGTTGGCTATAGCATATGATAGATGCCGTTCAATGATTAGAATAGTTCTCATCAAGAAAAAGAAAAAAAGTGAAAATCACCGTATCGATTCTTGTCCCTGGTCTTCTTCAACCGCAGTTTCGTCCTCCGCGGTCTCTTTTTGTTACTGTGGAAAGGGCATTTTCGTAGACTCCACATCACGTGAGGCATCCCTCACGATCGCTCACGATGCTGGCCAATATCGACGTTAATGATATCATCAGTGCCAGATCCACGACGTAGGAGTCTAGGAGATAACATCTCGGGCTGCTGCCAAACAAGAACGTCAAGAAAAGAGTTCATCTGCCCTTGGACTTGAAGGTAATGACTTTAGCTTGTCGCAGTGATGTACCTAGAGCTTGAGGGAGGACAAATGCTTGTGGCTTACCGTTCATATCCGGAAACGAAGTTGTTCGGCTTGTGGCGAACACTCTGCGAGCGCTCTGCAAACTCTTCGGCGTTCGCGGCAACGAGTCAGTGACAAATTGCCTTGAGAAGCCAGGGGTAGGTGCATGAGTGAAGTTATTGCGTGCGATGGTCAAGAATGAGAGGAAGTTCAACACAGGGGAGATCAGTTTGGGCATTTGGTTAAAAAAGTTCAGGGAGTCCACCTGTCACTGAGGAAAGGAGAGGAGAGGAGAAGAGGGAGTTAGGTAGTTGGGTTTTGTCGTGTTTTGAGGAATTCGTTCTTGTCGTGCAGATACTGAATTGAGTCTCGTTCCATCTTCTCTTTCGAATCTGGCGGATCGTGTCAGATCTATCAGCAGTTCTCCTCTCGTCCTTTCTCAGTGAGCTGAGATTTTGTTCTCTGTCCATCTGGACGACCGGCCCTCCGAACCTCCGAACCTCCGAGATTCACTAGCGGGTATTTGAGTCACTCCGACTCATGGGTGCGTATCAAGCGCGCTAGCCAGATGGGGTCAAGCCCTATTGTTCAAAAACTTTTGTTGTGGAAACTACTCCGTAGCTTGGCGAAAACATACCCCGTAAGGTACGCTCGTAACTTTTAAAATTATGGCCAGCTTCCTCCAGAGACCTATCTATAGCAACGACTCACGAGGGACTGATTAACCCCAAAATCCCAAGCCCACAGGAACACACTACTCCGTACATACATAGGTATATGATGCATACTCCGTACATACCCAGGTACCTACATGTAGAACGATGGAATCGTTAGTTCCTTGGAACATCAGAACTACCTAAGGTTGTATGCACCAGTATCGGAACCAGCGGTATATACAATGTACTAATCTGAAGTCATGAAAGGTTGGCGTCGGGATAAATCCCCAGCGGTTCCGATGCGTTCCTGGCTTGGCTTATACGGAGTAGTGAGTACCCGGCAAAGGATTACTCCGTATGTACTTCACAACAGGGGCAGATCCCTTGACCCGGAATTAAGCTTCAAAGTTGTGCCTTTTCAGACGAGCAGAGCAGACGATACAAAAACTTGGCTCAATATAATCACCAAAAAAGTCAGAACTGAGAAGGGCCCCCCATACAGAAGACCCACCCCGTACGAGAGGCTGTGATGACAACGGGGTATAATAAAGCCGTCGGTCGTGTGAGGCTGTTCAGGAAATCCTGATGCCATTCGCTCTTTACTTCATTCCTCATCTTCCTTCTTTTTCCCTCCTTCTAGGCTTCTACTGTATTCTTATACTTTTTCTATCGTTGCCTAAGACTGGTGACCTGGATTCCCAGGTAACCGCTATTCAACGCCATGGTGCGTCCCACACTCATTACCGGTCTCGTCGCGGCGGCGTATTCGGCCGTGACTGTGGCGAACAAGCTTCCAGGAGCTTATATCGTAGAACTCGAAGTTGGCCATGTAAGTTGATTCTTGAAAGAGCTTTTATTCTGTCCCATGACTTTCCACACAGTCTAGTTTATTTGATTCGGGTTCTATTGTAATTCGTGTGTGCACTTCCAATGCTTTACTGACTTTGTAATTCTCCAAATCGCAGGACCATGCGGCAGTTCTCGATAACATCAACGGTGAGGCCTCAACTCGCATGGTGCTCGATTACAAGCTCTTCCGAGGTCTTTCGTTCCAGTTCCATGACATTCAAGCCGCGGAGAAAAGGTCCAAGGAAGTTGCCGCCATGCCTGCCGTAAAGCAGATGTGGCCCGTCAGGGTCGTCCCGAGACCATCGATTGACGGTGCCCTGGTTGTTGGCACGACTCAAGACAGCAGTGTTGTCAAGCGAAACGACGTATTGCCCAAAGACACCTTCGTACCGCACATGATGACGCAGGTGGACAAGCTGCGTGCCAAGGGCATCACTGGAAAAGGGGTGAAGGTGGCCTTAGTCGACAGCGGTATCGACTTCACTCACCCTGCGCTGGGCAACGGCTGCTTTGGAAAGGGATGTCTCGTGTCATTTGGTACTGATTTGGTCGGTGACGCCTACAACGGATTGAACCAGGCAGTCCCCGACGACATTCCAATGGACTGCGCTGGCCACGGAACGCACGTTGCCGGTATTGTAGCCGCGCAGAAGAACCCTCTGGGCTTTACTGGCGCTGCTACTGGCGTTACCCTCGGAGCCTACAGAGTGTTTGGCTGCAAGGATGGTGCCGCCAACGACATCATCATGGCCGGTTTAAACAAGGCCTTTGAAGATGGCGCCGACATCATTTCGGCGTCCATCGTGGAGCCACAAGGCTGGAGTGAGGACCCATGGGCCTTGACCGCCAGCAGAATCGTCGAGCATGGTGTCCCTGTCACCATGTGCGCCGGCAACGACGGCAACCGCGGTCTTTTCTTCATCAGCAACGGTGCCGTCGGCAATGGTGTGACGGCAGTGGCCTCCTATGACAGCTTAGATGCTCCGTTCCTCACATTGCACTCGTCGTACCAAATCGACAACGGCAGCAAGATGGACTTCCTCTACGCGAACGGAGATGCTTCCACGTGGGGTGTTTCGATGCCCTTGTATGCCACCAGTCTCGACTTCGATGTGGCCGACGATGCCTGCAAGCCTCTTCCGGACAACACACCTGATCTCAGCAAGTATATCACCCTCGTACGCCGCGTGGGCTGCAAGTTCAGCGACAAGCTGAACAACCTCGTAGCAAAGGGTGCTCAGTATGTTATGTTCTACAACGATGAGGCTGGTACCATGATCGTTCGTCCTGATGGTCCAACCGTCGTCAAGGCCACCGGCATGGTGTCTCCCGAGGTCGGCATTTCCTGGGTCAAGCAGCTCAAGGCCGGCCGAAAAGTAACCGTCAACGTCCTCACCGCCGACCAGACCACCCCGTCGTTCTCTTCGCGTCCCAACAACGTCACGGGCGGTACACTCAGCACGTGGTCCTCATGGGGTCCCACCTGGGAGATGGGATTTAAGCCTCAGTTTGGCGTCCCTGGTGGTAGGATCCTGTCTACCTTGCCCGTGGCCATGGGCAGTTATGCCGTCCATTCCGGCACGTCTATGTCTACCCCTTTGGTGGCCGCCATCATCGCCCTAATAGCCGAGGTTCGTGGTACTCTTGACCCGGAACTCATGACCAACCTGCTCTCGTCCACAGCCAAGCCTTCGCCATTCAACGACGGCCAAAAAACCTTTAGCGAGCTCGCGCCTGCTCCTCAGCAGGGTGGTGGCATAGTGCAGGCGTACGATGCGGCCTACGCAACCTCGCTATTGTCACCAGCCATCTTGTCCTTCAACGACACGGATCACCTAGCCACGAACCTCAACTTCACCATTACCAACAAGGGCAGCCGTGCCGTGACTTACAAGCTCGGCCAGGTCCCCTCGATCACCATGTATACTCTTGGCACGGACGCCATCAACCCCATGACCTTCCCCAACGAGGTCGTCAACGCCCAGGCCAGCCTTTCCTTCTCCCAGAACAGCATCACCCTGCCTGCTGGCCACAGCGCCGTCGTCGGTGTCACGGCCAAGCCGGCCGCGGGCGTCATCAACCCCAAGCGCCTGGCCCTCTGGTCCGGATACGTGACCGTCAACGGTACCGATGGATCCGTCCTCTCGATGCCCTACCAGGGTCTCACTGGCTCTCTCCGCAAGGCTACAGTCCTCGCCAGCGACCAAGTCTGGGTCTACCATAGCAGCGACTCCACAGACTTCACGCGATCCCCCGATGGATTCACATATATGGTGCCCAAGGCCGGATCTTCCAACGACCACGACGACCTGCCGGCCATTGGCGTCAACTTGGCGCTCGGCTCTTCCATGTTGCACATCGATGTCGTGCCCGTCGGAAATGGAACAGAGACGGCTAAATCCATTGGCGAGCCTTTTGGACTACCTAGCCGGCTGAACGAGAGGGGACTGAACCCCTTCCCTTGGAATGGCCAGCTCCAGTCTGGCAAATATGCTCCTGCGGGCCACTACCGCTTTGTGGTACGGGCTCTTAGGATCTTTGGAGATGCGTCCAGACCGGATGACTGGGATGTGGCTACCACGCAGAGCATTAATCTCAAGTACAAGTCGTAATTTCTATTTCTTATCGGGAGTCGGCAGGGTCCTTCGTGACGGACGACGATGGGCAAGGGCTAACCTAAGATCCTCTCTGTCTTCTTTTTCAATTTTCTTTTCCAATCTGATTCTGATTTATATCTTTCATTCTTTGTCGTTGCTGGCTTCGTCCCATGTGCGTATTTGCATGTGGTACGTTTGATAGGCGCTTCTGAGTTCTGTGGGGAGCAATTCCCTCTGTACAGTAAGAGTGTATGAGGATGCGTCCATGTAGATATATGCACTGCTTTAATGTCATGAGGGGGGATATAATAATAACAATCTTATTGGCACAAATCCGAAAGGTTCAGGGACTACGGTGGATGTACCATGTTGGCTACAACATACAATAGATGCCGTTCAATGATTAGAATAGTTCTCGTCAAAGAACGAAAAAAAGTAAACATCACTTTATCGGTTCTTGACCCTGCTCTTCTTTACCCGCAGAGTCGTCGTTCGTGGTCTCTTCTTGTTTCTGTGGGAAGGGCATTTGCGTAGATTTTACGAGTCGACAGCACGTCCCTCACGATGCTGGCCAATACCCACGTCAATGATAACAAAGTGCCAGATCCAAGACGTAGGAAATAACATCTCGGTCCCTCAGGCCGCTGCCGAGCAAGAATGTCAAGAAAAGAGCTCATCTGCCCTTCAATTTGAAGTCTTCAACTTGGAGGCATTGGCTTTAGCTCGTCGTAGTGTCAAGCGATGTAGAACTTTGAGGGAGAACAAACGCGCAAGACGCCTCAGTACGGATTTGGCTGTTTGCTTCTTCTCTCTTTGCGAAGTTGTCTCATAATCAATTTTCCGGAACTGGACTAATAAACGCTGCAATGATCGCCGCAGTTGCCAGTGCGTGACTGAATTCTCTCCTGGGCCTGGTGCAATGCCCGGTACGGTGTACCTCCTCTGCTGCAACGAGTGTTAATTTTACTTTCAGAAACGATCATGAATAATGCGAAGCTTTTCGGCAAAAACATTTGGGCCCTGTAAAAGAGAAGAGTTCCTCTGACTGATTGATAGTACTACGAGACAGCCGAATCACGCTGGCTTGCGCCTGTACACGATGTGCGCAATCACGTAAATGTGAAGCTTGTGATCACGAATCGCCTTTCGCAGATTCGCGAGCCGCATAGTATTCGTCTGCTGGTCTTTGGAGGACATTGTGCCAAACCATCTGAGTGTAACCTAATAAACACTGATGAACAGGGATGAGAATTGTATCTAGGTACTTCGTACAAGCATAGGAAAGAGAGGCTGGAAGATAGGTTACCTTGAAGGTCATTATCCAAAGCCGCCACGGTAAACTGCCCAACCTAAGGTAGATACCGGCCTTAATGCTTATAAGTCAGGAGGAAGACCGTCAAGTAATTAGCCTGCCGTCTCAGCCCTTCGACGTGTCCATCTTCGCGCATCGCCTGACGCCGGGCCCTAAATGAGTCAGATGGGACGCCCATCAAGTACAATGACAACCGCCGACAAATAGACACGCGACTTTATGGAAGCAGAGTCCTTCGAGGAGAAAAATAAGTTGCACCTTGCGCGAGATGTGGAATAAACCCAGAGGCAGATTCGTGACTCCAGGAGCTGACGCAAGGAACAGACCGT
This sequence comes from Claviceps arundinis, assembly GCA_018360175.1. Taxonomy (NCBI): domain Eukaryota; kingdom Fungi; phylum Ascomycota; class Sordariomycetes; order Hypocreales; family Clavicipitaceae; genus Claviceps; species Claviceps arundinis. Next base: position 3,080 of record SRPS01000423.1, on the reverse strand, counting down.
AATGCTCAAGGAGATATTGACAAAACCCCACTCGAAGAGATGAATGCGAACCGTTACTGGCAACAGGCCCGATATGAGTGCACTTCAAAGAAGTATATATGCAGCTTGGGCTGACGAAGTCTCTTGGACGATCGAACGAACAAGTTGCTGCCACAATATCTGTCAACTTGTCGAGTCCGCACCGGTGCACCTCGATGCCGATCTGGCCGCCCGCAAACCTTTCAAAGGAAGAACAAAAAAACTCGCAGACGCGACGGATACCGTCTCGGCATAAGCACGTTCGCCGTTGTTGGAGAGCGGAAGAGGTCGAGTCGAGGTCTTCGGCGATCAATCCGACGCGTCATAAACCTTCTGTTGCCGATGCGGATTTGAGGCCATCTGTACAGTGTGGGCACGTTCACGTCTACCTATGAGTGTTCTGATTGGTCGTAATACGACGGATGATGATCTTGTGGGCCTGGGATTTGTTCGTCGAGCTGCAACGGGGTTGGGTTACGGGTATCGCCACCTAGGTACCTAACCAGGTACCTAGGTACCTATGTCCCTAATGTCACGTTGAAATGATGCAAACGCCGAAAGAAAATCTGCAGCCGAGGGAAGCCATTTTCTGTCGCGAAACAACCTGCAACGCACAGGTACCTTGTACATACCTTCATTCAGGCTTACTTCGAGACGCAGGACAGGTAGGTACCTACCTGACCTATGCATCCGGTACCTCCCGAATCCCTGGATAAGATCATAAGATACATACCTTATGTATGTATCTAAACAGCGACGTACTCCAGGTACCTACACAATCACGAATTTGTGTAACCTGTTACCTAGGTAGTTGTAGGTAAGTACATAAGGTACTTGGCTACAAAGCATGCGCCGACCGCGGGTGTTCTTATCAGTATTGCAAACCAAAACGTCGCTTGTGCTACGCTCTGCTTCATCATTTGGCTTCTTCATGATGCTTCACTGACACCTAGCATTTGCTTGAGTTGCTAACTGTTGCTTGAATCGCTTGCAATCTACACACGTTTCGCTCTGTTCTCTGTAATCAGGACTCAGCATCATCGCCACCTGTTATCAGCCGTGGCCAAATTCTCATTAATCGTGGAATTGAGTATGGATCAACAGGACGATCGCAACGCGCTCCTCGAACGCATTCAGGAGCTAGAGCGGGAAGTCCAGGAGCAAGTCACAGCATTGAAGCAAGAAAGACGGAGAACACTGCAACAGCAAGTAGACAGTATATTGCAAAGAACTCAAGAAAAAGATTGGCCTAATCCGGAGGGAGAGCGATACATGCAGGGGCAAGACAGCAGAATGCAGCACGGCCTTGACATATCGCGAAAGGTCCATGAAAAAGAGCTACAACACTTGACGAGAAGACGGCAACGAGACCTGAAAAGAGAGCGACAGATCAAGAGGAGACATAGGGCATTGCAGCAGGAGAGAGATCTTGCATTGCAGGAGGCCGATGAGAAAGACAAGGAATTGCAGCGGGCCGAAAGGAGAGAGAGACAGGCCAAAGAAAGAGCGAGGGCATTGAAGCAGGAAAGAGACAGGGCCTTAGAGCATGCCAAGGAAAGAACGAGAGCACTGCAGCAGGAGAGAGACAAGGCGATAGAGCGGGCCGAGGAGAGAGATAAACAAGCTCAGGAGAGAGCGAGAGCATTCAAGCAGCAGAGAGACGGAGCTTTGCAGCGAGCCGAGGAGAGGGCGATGACACTGCAGCAGGAGAAAACTAGGGCTATGCTGATGGTCCTGGAGGGAGACCGACAAGCCCTGGAAACAATCAGGTTATTAAAGCAAGAGAGGGACAGGGTGAGAAAGCAGGCTGACGAGCGAGATCAACGAGCCCAAGAAAGAGCGAAGGCATTGCGGAAGGAGAGAGAAACAGCAATGCAGCTAGCCTGGGAAAAGGAGAAGGCATTGCAGCAGGAGAGAGACAGGGCCCTGCAGCGGCTGCAGGAGATAGATCCCCTGTTGCAACCGTCGTCATTGGGCGATTTCATCAAAGAATGCCATGCCTCTCTGTTCTCCAAGCTGACCATTGAACCGAACGCTGGCCGAGGCAGTGATGCCACCACGACCAACTTACGTGGCAAATGGCAACCAGAAAAGGTAATGCAGTGGACTGACTTTCTCAGCGAGCAAAGACTCATCTTTGACAATGTCTGCGAGGTATTCACCTCTGAGCTACGCGTGTTCGCGCGCCCAACGACGGTAAGAGAAAACGGGACCAAAATTGTGCCAATCGCGGACGAAAAGACTCTCGAAAGATTCATCGATGTCAGCATTGCCGAACCCGTCAAGAATATAATCACAAAGCTACAGTCAGTAGACAAGCTTGGCAGGATTTGTTCAGGCGATATCGGCATTGACTTTGTCATTCGTGCTGATCATGCTAAGCCTCTCGAAATCAATACAACGCCATCACGACCTATAGAACCAGAACCAGTTCGCACAAGATGTTGTATCTACCGCGCTGGCTCAACCTCAATGGCGTCTGCTACCTGGCTTTACGTGTGGGAGCCTAAGTTGCCTTATGATCTGACCGTTCAACACCTACGTTCAGCACTACGGCCGACAGCCACGTTCGGAGACGTGGCAGCCGGGACGGAAGGCCTAGCCGTTGAAGACGTTGATGATCATTCGCAGTCTATTGTCACTGCAGAGAAGCAGGTGCAACATGCTATCTCGCAAACGTACCGAAACATGATGGAAAGTTGCCTGGAATTCGGCATCCTTACCACAGGCCAGGCGAATGTGTTTCTCTATGTTAACTGGGACGATCCCCAAACGCTGTATTATCATATAGCGGAACCTGCTCTTGATGTAGCGCAAGCCCCCGAGGGAGACGCTGCGTTCTTATCAGCTGTTGGTCAATATGTGGCATTCACGATCATGGCGCTTACGAAACGTCGCAAGCCTTTACAGGAGCGGCGGATGGAAGTCTTCAAAACCCTTTTGAAATCGGGCAAGTCTTCTAGATTGCTCTTCGCTGAGCATGTCAACGCCGAATTAAGAAACTCTGGGCCTCGGAAAGGGGAATGCGACACACAAAGCACCAAAACACACCAGAATGGCGG
>SRPS01000422.1:0-11998 GCA_018360175.1 Claviceps arundinis | reverse complement strand
AAAAATATATGAAGAGATACATACATCCATTTTGGGTTTAGCTTGGTTATGCGTGTTCAATAAAGCAGATAGGCGTGTTTATGTACTCCAACTTGACTCCTTGAGCTTCAATGCAACTTACGACTTACAAGTTATGTACCTGTATGATATCATACGGACTATGAATGTATGTACGTTGTACGTTGTACGTTGTAACGACAAATTGACGAGTCGAGTGCCACAGTGGGCACTGGCTGCGCGCTGCACTTAAAGGCTTCAGGGCAGGGAAACCGGGAACGGCATCAGCAGATGCCAGATCATCCCACGATGCGTTCGACGCGATGGCATCAGTTGCTTTGAAGTTTGTGGAGGCGGAGCGACAAATAGAGGAGATAGGTACCCAGGTACATATTCGGGGCATCGGGCGGCATTGATTGGGCCAGGTTGTCATCAATGATCACACCATCGCCGACGTCGGTGGAACACGGAGCCAAGCGGGCGGGTAGGTAAGGCTCCGTACATAGGTACGTACCTAATGTACCAAGAAGTTAGAACTGCCTCTAGAATCTACATAGTACCTAGGTACCTACGGAGTAGACCAGACTCGACAACATATAAAATCGCACAAGCAAGATCGCACAGCTCGGAAAAGGAGGGTATATGGTGTACAGGTGGTATGTACTGTGTTCGAGCCGACCGGCCACGGTAATACTCGCCCATCTCGACGCATGTGACCAGCCACACGAGCAAAGATCTAGGTATGTAGCGATAATGCGACATCGATGAGCACTTCTCCAGCTCCCCACTGGCAGTTGGGTAGGTATTGTGTAGCGTGACCCGGCCGGGACTTGAGGATGGCAATGTGCAAGTACATACCTTGTTTGATGATAACGACTTGCAAGATAATGATGTGAGGCGATGTCACGAGGTCGATGAACCGCTTCGCGCCACCGGATGAGGCTCCCTGGCTCATTCTCTTTGCCCTGCCCACAAGCTCATTCACTTCATTGCCCCAGCGGTTTGTGCTTAGTTGTTTGAGTGTAAGGCGGGCGCCAGAGTCTACAGGGGCCTCACCTCATCAAATCATGAGCTACCTTTCCATCCGTGGTGTTCGTACTCTTGCAACCCCGGTCTTTCGGCGTTGTCCTGGGATGACTCAATGCCAATTTTCATTCTTGACCACGTCTCTGCTTCAGAGAGCACTTCTGCCGGACTTGGACGCGAATCATGGTTGACGATACAAATATATATAACTAAAAAGAATGATAGTCTATCCTTATTCTCGCCGAGCGAATCCAGTGTCCGTGCCATCGCCTTCATAATCTACTGGCAACGTCTTTTGCTTGGTGGTCCGCCAAGTTTACTGGCCCTCCCTCATCGTTCGCTTCACAATGTCCACACACTCTGCCGGGTCTTCAAAGACATGCCAAGCGTGGCGCGGAACACCTTTGAATGCTGCTTCGAACCTTTCCGCTTTGTTCTTTTCATCTATACCGATTTCAGCGATATTGGTAGCTTTTCTGATAAGAATGAGATGAATCCAGTTGGGAGAGCTTCGATAACTAGGTTGACAACCATCAGCTGCTTGTTACAGACTTTGCGGAAAAGCGGTCCATGCCATCACATACATTTCGCCATAAGCCTCGGGGTCCGATTGTGTCGAATCTCCTATGGCAATCATCTTTCTCATCGGGAACCATCCGCATATCTTCTTCATCCGATCCACCTTGTATTCTTGCGTTCCTACCGTCAATGCAGTAAGAAGCCCAGCTACAGTCTTCCAGCTTGCATCACGAAGGATGAGAGTACCCGGAGGATAGTATTGCTTTCGAAACTTCTTCAAAAAGGGGTAGAGATTATACGGGGAAGCAGAGAGATAGAACCATGTAGTGTCCTGGGGCAGAAATGACTTGATCTCGGCATAAAGCTCGGGCATTCCGACGATTGGACTTGGTGTGTTGACAAACGTCTCTCTGAGTATTCCGACCGGGTCGCTTGTCATCGTGACTTTGATCGTGTCATCTATGTCTGGTTTCTCATGAGCATCACGCGGGGTTGAAATCGGAAAATGAAAACATGGAAAGCTGTTTCACATACCAGAGATTACCCCCCATCCATCTTCACCAGCATAAAACGTCTGCATTTCGGTGATACTCCCTATGCCACCCCCAAGTTTGCTTGATGCCCTTACGAGCGAGCCCGTCTTACTGTTGGGAACAGCCACCAACTTCAAGGATAAACCATTCGCGCTTGATGGGCCCAGATTCAGTGTTGATGACTGCTGTACAGCAGTGACAACCTTTCCAGGACAGATATCCCATAGAAAAGGTAGAACTCTCTCTTCAATCCTCTTCCGCTCCGGTGCGTCGTCTGTCAGCCCCACAGCGCGAAGTACTGACGATACCATGTCTATTACTTTCAGTTTATCTTGACGCTTAAAAACCGCAGCAACAAACTCGGCTTGCCAGACTCCCGCACAAGGACACTTGAACGCCGTGTTGTCAAGAAGCCATACAATCTCATTGTCAGGCACGGGCTTCGCAAACGGGCGAAAAATGTTGAGTTTGACAAGCCAGCTGGTGATGTCGGGCTTTCCTTGTGGGACCTTTGTGCTTTGGGCCTCCTGGAGGCTAGATTCGACTTTTGCGAATTCCTGTGCCTTCCTTGTTCGCAGCTGCATGACGTTGGCGAGATCCGGCAAACTGGATTCGTTATATGCCATTTTGAAGAAACGCGAGCTGAAAAACGAGCACTCCTCTTCATATAGTGTAGAACTAGTTTCGAATTAGATGGCGCCAGACTGAAGCTTTGTCTCGTGTCGGTCAGTTCCTAGACTTCAGTCGAAAGTGTCATACGCCTACCTAGTCGTCGTGTCTTGTGCCCCAGGGCTGTGGGCGAAAGACAACACATTATGCCTCTAGTGGGAAGGAACAAGCTGGAAGAGTATGGATCGCTCTCAGTCCGCGTGATGAGTGACAGAGCATGACCGCATCTTTGACGATCTCTGTAAGGGGCAATGAAAACGCACGACTGCTACAGCCGCATGTTCGTCTTTCCCGCCCGACTCTTCGCCAGCGTGTTAAAATTTTGCCTTCATGCTGACTTCAGGACAGACGCAACATGAATCAAGAGGGGATCAACAGCAGCTTTCCTTCCCTTCCGAGATCGAACGAACGATCTCGCTCCTGCAGACCTGACAAGCGTATTCGTCACTGCCCCGGCGGTGGCAGCCGCTGCCTCTTTTGCCTCCTGCCTGGCAAGTCGGACGTGTACACTCGAGATGGTATGCAGGGCACATCAAAACATCCTACTGCAATGAAGTGTGGTTCAGTTTCGAGTCGTCGTCACAAGAAAAATCAAGGCCGAGTAAATCACGATTCGTTCATGATGGCGCCCCGTCTGTGTAGCACAGCCAGGTGACCACCTGATCAGCCGCCCTGCATCCTGGCTAAAAGCAATATTCAAGGCATGAGACTGGAAGACGATGTGCGCCTTTACTCATTTTTGAAGCCACTATCAAAGTCCGTGATCAAGCAATTTGCTGGGCTTTCTCGAAGTGTAACATTGCTGGGTCCAACATACCAGATATGTTAATAATAGATTACAGGAGGTCCATGTAGTAACCTTAGGTAGGTTAGGTACCTAGGTACCTTATGTATAACGGTACAGTAAGTTGTAAGTTTGTAACCCACCTCAGACAATTTATTATGGGGCTCGCCAGAGCCACACCAACAGCAACCCAACCACTTCAAGACTTCTTCCAAGCATCATGTCCTTCGTCAGCTCGCCGTGATGCCCACATGGCGCAACAGCAGGCTTTCGCTTCCGTCACAATCACTGACAATCAATGAACCGGGCTTTTGCTCGTGATGCGAGTTTGCCATCAGGTGCTGCGCTCGAGTTCGACCTATAGGTGCTATAATGGGCCACCCATAAGCCTCATGCATCGCAACGTGATTGCCCAGTAGTTGCTTGACAGCAGCTCAGATGACCTCAGCAGACCTTCTCGAATATTGTTAGTTGCTCGTGCTTCGGTCCTGAAGGGGACTGAGACCCTCAGGTATGCTCTCCCATCTGCGCTTTCACCGGAGAGGTGCATCAAATCCATCCTCTCCGGCGCCAGAAGACTCGTCTTCAATCTCGCCCCTCAGTAGCAGCGTGCCACCGCAGGCACTGGACTCCGCCTCGCCTCATAATTCAAATCCAAATTCTGCGATCCCTTCCAATGCGCCTCTGCTGCCGCCGATCACGAGTATCATCTCCTCCGAGTTAGATCAGCGACGCGAGAAGCAAAAAACAACTGGCCTGACCTCCGAAAGCCGGCCACAGCAGACACAGCGCTTGTCTTACAATGGTGATTCCGGATTTATCGGAGGGGCTGCTTTGCGGAACTATCGTCGGGACGTGGAAGCCCAGCAGAATCCGACTGGGAAGGACGCCATGGCTAGAATAAGCACTACCCAAATCGAGGACAAATCACGACACCGCAATCATAGGAATCAAGAGGTCGCCACAGAACGTCCTCCCAAACCGCACATGAAAAAAATAATGTCTTTCAGCACACCAAGCGATGTGCAAAGAGCTCATTCCTCCAGACTCGGGCGACGGCCGGCCGGTGCTAGGCTTCCTCCAGAAGCTCCTTTGCTGATGTCCAACCCCCCAGCTGCGGTGAGCGTCGAGACTCAGAGGGCCAAGAAAGGTCTTCCCTTCCTGAGAAATCCAATGTCCACACTGTTGATGAGGAAAAAGAACAATCAACCCTTGCCAGACTTACGTCCTATAATTTCGAAGAACAGAGACGAAGAACCGGTGTATGACCCTCGAATAAGAGGGACACGAGTTCATGATTTTAGCGCACCGCGCAAATCATGGGGGGCACACATAACGAGTTATTCTGTGCCCCAGATAAATGCAGGCACAACTTCTACAGCTGAGCAGTTGGACCTCCCAGCATCCTCCACTGGTGCCACGGAAAATTCTTCTCAAGAACAAAATGGCGCCTCAAAGTCACTGAACAGATCGTCCATCCCAAGTCAATCGTCCAGGCCTGTTGAGACTGCATCGCGAGATACGTCGAGTAGCTCCGTCTACTCGAGCGACCAAGATGATCACGGAGGTGTTGACGCTGTCACGACATGCCCACCAGAACGAGACCAAGAAAGCATTATTTCATCAGGAGATGTTTCTGCCGAGGCTGTATACAAGCCGGTCGAAGCCAAAGTTGGGGGGCTGTCATCTTCGGTACGGACTACTAGGTCGAGAAATAAGTCCCTGTCAGAAATGCATATTTCTGCAATTCCAAGACACATGAAAAGCACGTCATCTAGGTTTAGCTTCGATATGGGCGGAGCTGCAAAACAGGAGAAGCTCCTAGAAGAGCGCCATCGACAGCGAGAACTCGCACGCACAACGATGCGCCATGATAGAATCCTTGATTCGAGGTTCGAGGAATTTGATGAGGACGCTTTCGACTATGACGCCATGATGGATGATGGTGGCTTAGAGGAGAGAATACCGGGCGTGAACGCAGACTTCGAGGATGGTGATATCCTGGAATCTAGTGGCACTGACGTTGAAGCTGATCCTTGCAACGACCAAGAGAATTTTGCTGGTTTTGTTTTCCAGCGTTCCATGACAGTGTCGACCTCGGCAAGCCCTCCCGGCTCTGGGATGATGCTGACGCCTCGAGACGCGGACGGCAATCCAATCGGGGTCGTAATGTCGAATGAAACTACTGAGACTTCGCCATTTGCAGACTTCTCTCAAGTTCACACTGTGTGCCACATGGATGGTGACCAAAAAGGTGCCGCCGAGTTGGGTGATTATTACTCTACAAAAAACGCTCTTTCTCAGCGAAATAAGGAAGACGACCTTTACTATGATGATGGTATGATAGGTCTGGAAGAAAATGAAGAATATATCAGTTCTGGACATGGCATAGTGCCGCTAGAGACGAATGAGCAGCCTTTTGACGAATCTATATTTGATGACAACGACACTGATCAATTTGGACGTCCAGTCCCGGGAGCTTTTCAGTACGCTCAGTCTTTGCGACGGGCAACTCAGCAGTATGACTTGACGCGAGAAAATAATTCAACATCGCGTCTGTCTACTCCTCCAGCGGCTTTACGTTGCAACATACACCTTTCCTTGCGTCCAGACGATACGGTGCACGAAAACATTGATGACGCAAATCAGCCGCAGGACACTGAATCTCTAAATCATGGGGCCAAGTCGATTGCTGCCTATCAAGCGGCCTTAGCTGCTGCTGCACACAGAGCCGCCGCCACCGGGAAGTTCCGTCGGAGTTCTTCGTCGTCCTCGGCATCTTGCCTCGTGGAAGACGACCGTAATCTCACGATCGATGGAGATGACGATGAAGATGAACCTGAAGATGAACCTGAAGACGAACCTGAAGACGAACCTGAAGACGAACCTGAAGACGAACCTGAAGACGAACCTGAAGACGAACCTGAAGACGAACCTGAAGACGAAATGCCCGGTTATGATACACTGGCTGATGACTTTGATCTTGGTGATGATGCCATCATCGCTGAAGCAAATGCAAGCGCGTTGGCCAATGATGCGGATGGATGGTATGGTCAGGAGTTTGGCTTCTATTCTGCACCACCGACTTCACATGCAACAACTTCATACGCTGCTGGTGCATCCAGTCTCCAGGGCTATGAATACGCCAATGGGGGTTTCTTTGGTCCTGGAGGCGCGCATGGGCTACATCGAAGCACTAGTGGCAGAATGATCTCGCGCGAGCCAAATCTGACGCCCATCACAGAGAAATCCGAACATTCCAACCGCAATTCGCTCATGAGCTTGGGTAATCTGGCTAATAGCACATCGACTCCTGTCGTGCAAAGTCCGGGGCTTGCTCAACTTGCGATGATGACCGATTCTCAGGACGATCAGATGACATTATCAGCACTTCTGAAGCTACGATCCAGGACCTGGGGTGGCTCTCAAGCTAGTCTTACTCCCAGTCGTGAAGGGTCTCCGCGCTCGGAGCCCGGTGAAAGTACCAACTCGACTTGGCTTAGCAATCCCCTTGGGGCCGTCGATGGTCAAATCAATCATACTCACAGCAAGAAGCTTGGCACATGCCTGGCTACGTGCTACGATGATGTACCGGACGGCATAAGTGCTTCAGGAAGCCCTACCATGACCATGGCCACTGCAAGTTTCGATCATTGACAGAGGCTATCAGTTGAGCAGGAGGACCTGATGCGATCGTTGGGTGAAGATGGGGGCACCGACTCGTGCAAGTTATGTTCCGGGGTCGCGTCCGACAGCTGATGGAAGATCATTAACATTCAGTCTTGCAATCTGCCAGGTCATTCGATGGGGCATCATCGAGCTCGTGCCGCCATGACTGCTGCTGTCAGAAGCCAACGTCAACACAATCCCGGCTGATAGCATATGTATCCTGGAATGCCGAACAAAAGTGAGACATGACGGGCTGGGTATAAAAAGGCCATATATAACGCGATATGGTAAAATTTCAAGCGCTTCATGTAAGTGTGAAAGAATTATAATCGAACAAAAATGGCACTTAGTTGGCTGGGACCATTGCATTGACCGAGGTGAATTTGTTATATACATCATAGGACCGCGATCCGCTAGACCAAGGAGAGCAAAACTTTTTATCTGAAGCTTGCGGGAAGGGAACCCGTCTAGTATCGAAAACGCGCTCAGTAGTTTTGGGCGCCGAAGCTGAGAGCCTAAAAGCCTCAGAAGATTCAAGACCTCTATGAGCGAGACCTCCATGAGGTCTGTCTGGTAACAGGCTTGGCCAGCATGGCATGGGTGCAGGTTGTGGAGCAAACGCCAAGCATGGGCTCCCCGGGGCGGCATGATGATGTCGGCAAGCCATCAAGACCCCTTCGGTGCGAGCAAGCAAGGTGGCGCGACAACTTTCCCAGATAGCAAGTTGACGCGGCTTCTCGGAGTTCTTGGGGTATGGTTGGGCTTTTCGGAGGATGGAATTTGGACAGAGAACGTGACGGCTACTCTGTTGCAGCTCTGACCGTTGCGCTGTACCTATATACATATCCCTCACTAAGCCGGTTCCTACCAGCTTAGTGTTCTGACCTTTTGGCTGGGTCGGTAGGGACATGCGATTCCTCACAGAGAATACAGATGATGGTTGTCGTCGAAGTTGGAGTTAGAATAGTGATACCCACGGCCACGCGCATGTAGAAGAGCTCCTCATTACTTGGTGGGCAAGCCGGGAGTGGTGAATTCACGTTAGCCTATGGTTTGTGACTGGACTCTTTTAAATATGTATCTGCATACCTATTTCTCCGATTAGGTACATGTACTTAAGTTACATGCAAGCAGCAATTGAACTTAGACAGTTGATCACAGCGCCGGGATCCACAGCCTCAACGCCTTGATCAAAGGATCAAAGGGTAGGTACAGTACATAGGTATGTATGTACCTAAGGTTTTAGCGCTATAGGTACCTACCTGTGCTCTGCACAGCGCAGTGCCGAGGCCCAAGTCGGTGGCAACAAAACAAAACACCACAAGACATTTGGAGACATCAGATGCCAAACCACGCGCCTCGAGTCGCCCACTCCCAATGTCATTGACGACCCCTCTGGCCATGCCTTGTGCCCTGCGCAGGGTCACCCGCCATCAGACCGATCTGGCTGCCCACGCAACTCTCAACCCGGCCTTACTATTCCCCTCGATGGTGATGCATTCTTCGCCCCTGCAACGACTCAAAATCTGTCGTAGTTGTGCTCAAAGCCTGTCCCTGGCTCGACAGAAAAGAGGACTGCGCCATGATGCCACTGCACCAGTCAAGAGCAGCAATCAAGATGAGAAAGCGAGACCCGGCGCAATGTCTCGCAGGCTAGAGCAAGCGACCGAGGACGCTCTCTTGTCAGGCGATGCAAGTGGAAGACGCGCCATCCAAGATGTCGGCTTCTCAGAGGAGCTAAAGGCGAAGTTGTTTGAAAAAGTAGCCGCTGCCGAGTCTCAGCATCAACAAGCATCGCACTCCACAGCTGGTGAGACTCCATGGACAGGGACCGAAAACACAGTCGACGCTGTATTTAGAATGCTTCAGGATGCCAATAAGCCCATGCGAGCTGAGGCTGGTGCCAGGTGCCTGCAGCCACCTGTGGTTGTTGATACACGACTGCGGCGACGTCGTGCACCCCAAAGCCCGGGACAAAGAGCTGTCAATGCCCGTGATAAGGCAAGCATGTACGTCGGTATGGACATGAAGACCCTCAAGGGCCTGAGCGTGAGCGAAAGGGACGAGATGAAGGCAGAACTACGAGAGCGATTCGAGCCAGTAGCCAGGGCTGTTCCCGCCACAATTTCCGGCATAGCGGCCTTGGCGAATCAACGAATCGAGGATGCGATTGCTCGAGGGCAATTCAAGGATCTGCCGCGCGGTCAGGAGATGCCGCGTGACCCAAGGGCGGATAGCCCCTTTATAGATACGACCGAGTTCATTATGAATAGGATGATTCGGCGGCAGGAACTCGTGCCACCGTGGATTGAAAAGCAGCAGGAGCTGACTAAGGCTGTCAGGGTCTTTCGGGAACGGCTGCGAAATGATTGGAAGAGGCATGTGGCAAGGACGATTGCGTCGTGGGGGGGCTCGCTCCAGGAACAGATGGGGCGAGCGGCTGCGTTTGCCGCTGCGGAAGTGGCTTATAATCCAAGATATTCGGGCCCTGACAGCTCAGGCAGTGCTGGGGAAGAGATTCGTCGCAAGGATTGTACTGATTTAGACACTGCCCATCGAACGATAGAGACTGTTGCTGGTGCTACTGCTGCTACTGCTGCTACTGCTGCTACTGCTGCTACTGCTGCTACTGCTGCTACTGCTGCTACTACTCTTTCTCAACGGCCTTACCGCGACCATGAGTGGGAAAAGACCGAGAAAGCATACATGGAGCTATCTATTGAGAATTTAAACCGCATCACTCGGAGCTACAACATCATGGCCCCCGAACTAGCCAGAAAGCCATACTTCTCCCTGGACCGAGAGCTGAACGCCTGTTTCGCAGATGTCGCCCCCTTCATTGCCCAAGAGATCAAGACCCGCGCCGTTCACCAATGCACAAGCACAGAAGAAACGGGCGGTGTCGGGAATTCAGCAGCGTCTACTTTGGTCGAAAGATTTGTGGGCACGGATAGTGTCAAGGTCCATCTAGAGGCAGGGGAGAAGGCGTATGGGCTGAAAGAGTGGTGGAGGGATATCTGGAAGAAGGATTGAGAGATTGGGTGAGATCCAGAAATCCATTCGACTCGTGTATACGGGATGAGGATGGAAGGGTGATAGATTCTCGTCTGACAGTAGCTCGGTGTGAATTTATCATGAGGAAGTGTTAGACTTAATTCCACAGGTCGGTGGGCGCTTGATATCTTACATATCATAAAGCTAGAGTTGGGTCAAAACCTTTTGGTTCCAAAGCTTGGGGTAAGCGGGACCGTCGGCGATGGATGTATGCTGAAGTCGGTACAGTAAACCCTGATTTAAACGATCTCTCCTATACGGAGTAAAATGGGCCTCCCGGCCATCGTTAAACCGAGGTATCGTTAATTCAAGGTAAATCGCATGGTATATGAAAACACCGCGTCATGGGAATAGAGAACGTATGACAAAAATGTTGTTGGCCATCTGAGTAGAAGTTGTATAATTGAGAAGAGTCGGAGCATTGGCCCTGCAAGTCTTTTGCCTACATGGAATGCTGCGAACGCAAAAGACAATGCATGCAATACACATCCACAAGCCACACGCTGAACATATATACAGTCACGTAGTGTTGAGCCTCATCGCGACGTTAAAATGCGACATGTATGCGTGAATTTCTCTCATTCATGGCTCTAAATTCAAATATGTATCATTCAACGACGAGGATTAATGGCTGGCGTTGAGGCGGTAAAAAAGGCCGTTGCTTTGTCCTGAATTGACTCATTGAGTGTGAGGAAAGGGAAAATTGTGGATTTTGGGTTTTCCGACCTCGTTTGGACGATATCAGCCAATTTTTTAGGCGATTTGCTATCAGTATCGCTATAGAGAGGTTTATCGTTATTCCCTAACAAAACCAAATCGAGATTGGAAAATTATTATTATCGTTTAAACCAGGTCCTACGTAGGTAACAAGATGATGCATTCCTGCGGATACTTATCCATCAACAGCTGAAGCATCTAGCCTCTTATTGAGACTTATCAGATTTATTGAATATTTTTTCCTTTTCTTTGCATCACTGGCAGTGCCTGTGAACAGTGAACTGCGTCATCACACACAGCGGACAGTGGAGCATCACCCTCGTTTCATTTTGTGCGTTTGCTCCGTTCATCAACTGCGCCTAGTGTGTTCTAAGCCAACGCTGCATTGTGCCCAATGAAGAACTTCGGAGTCGTGTATTATTGCCCTGGGCAGAGCATAGCGGGAGCTCGTGGATTAAGTTCATGACATGAGGGTTGCTGCCGCCGCTGCTGCGTGGTGCCGAAAGAGCTTGGGCGAAGAACGCTGAGTCTAAAAGTCGCTGGCCAGCTTGATGAAAACCTGCTCCACGGAAAGAGCTCGTGGATATATCCAATTGATGGCTCTGCAATACCTGTCTCCCGACAGCACAACCGGATGGTGTGTGTTCTCCTTCTCATCTCGATGTGGTAGCATTGGTCTTCTTTTTTCAATACATATTCATGCGATAATTTTTCTCGTTACAATGCGTCTATCTAACAAGTGTGCCTTGACAACAACCAATCTCTTGGGTGTGATCCACGAACGGCAACAATTTTTGCAAACTCTTGGACCGGTACAAGTTGTATGTGGGTCAACGGTGGGGCGACCAGTTTGTACCGTCTGTGCGCACGTCTAGTGGCTTCGTTTCACCGCCTTCCGTTCTTGCCCGGGTATCCTCGCCGACGGCAAGCCGTCCCAGTGCCTGGATAGCGGCCAATACCCCCCGCGAGTGCTAAAACTCGCTGCAACAGAGCTGCAACAGTGCTTCCCGCCGTCTCAGCGCCTCGATAG
>SRPS01000421.1:0-12090 GCA_018360175.1 Claviceps arundinis | reverse complement strand
TGTACCTATATATCCCGCACTAAGCTGGTTCTCATCAGCTTAGTGTTCTGACCTTTTGGTCGGGTCGGCAGGGATATCCGATTCCTCACAGGAGCTACATCGGTATATCGCACTTATCGCAACAGTAGTTTAACTGAGATCGTGGCTATTACCTGATTTCCGTTAATCAAACGCCCAAGACCGCAGTCCCTTTTTGTTTCGAGCTCGATGAATGTGATTGCCCAAAAGCGTAGGGTAGGGTACGCGATGAAGCATTTTGATTTTGAAGCATTCGTTTCCGAGTCACGATCAACGAGCAAGGGGGGAGTGGGCACGTGACATGAAGTGATGTATGGATACCCTTGAGAGTCGAGATCGGCCCTACTGGGCACTCATCAACTCTATTATAAAGGTATCTACATACTAAGAAGTAGCCTTATGGGATCAATCAGATCTGCTCGAGATGACGGTCGGCAAATGAGCGGCTGATAGGCAGGCTGTCCAATACTCTCTCTGGCTCAATGCTGTGAGCATAACGCTTGTCGCTGGCTTTTAGCGGTCTCAATCAACTCCATTTCCTTCAGGGTTGCAAAAGTGATTTTCTTTTTCATGGAATGGGTAGCTGGTGGCGCTGGCGATCAATCACAAGAGGAACAGACAATTTCGAAGAACCCGTTTCTCAATCACAGCTCTGCCACGGCCTGTAACGATGAAATTCGCACGCGACTTTAAAGAGACTCTTGCTAGTCAAGGTCAGTCCCGTTGTTCTTGGTTCTCGACCGTCATATGGCGTACTCGATTTCTTGCCAGCCCTCTTTTAGATCATGAAGGACTGACCTATAGCGATATGTTGTAGACTTTCCATCCCACTGGGTAAAGAACGCGATCCCATACGGACAGCTGAAAAAATGTCTGAAGAAAGTTCAACAAGAGTTGCACGATTTGGGTCTCGACCCAGACACTCTCCGAGCCCTGCTTGATCCAAACACGACGGCGCCTGTTGCACTCCAATACAGGCTTAAAGGTATGCACATGCGGTCATAATCGTGCTTGATCGTGCACTGTGCTGCTGGGTACTTCTGTTGACTCGATTCTCACGATGAAGCCGCAAACAATTCCAGCTTCGTGCGTCCCAAACTTACCGTATACGTGCATATGCAGGACGGTATCGCCGTCGACGCGTCTCTCACACCCACCACTCGCGCTTTCTTTGAAAGAATAGCTGCGGAAATCCGATCTGACCACGAGTTCGGCGAGATTCTACAGAAGCCGACTCCAAACCTGGTACAACATGGTGGAAATTCACAACATGACAACTACGAGAAGGTAGAGGTCCCGCTAGTATTTGATGGAAAGTTTTTCGACTTACTACAAAGCGATGTAAACAATCTGGATGCGCTCCAAATTGAGGAACGGCAAAGGATGACGGCGGACGTGGTTGAGCTTGGTAAGGAGATCTCTTTAGTGTGCAGAACTAGCCGATTCTCGAAGAGTGACCTTTCTCGATGGCGTTATATTTTTGAGCTCTATCTCGACGCTGAAATTTTCTTTGGAACTCATGAAAGAGACCATGGAAATAGGTCGAGTCGAATGGCTCTGAAACAACTCCAGTGGTTCCAGGTTGAGGTCGAGAGAAGAAAACTGGCCAAAGAGTTCAAGCTCAGAGAAAGCCACGCTGCCTTTGTGAGATTCGTCAACTTGAACCTGAGTCTGTTAAAGAATCTTCAGTTCCAAGAACTGAACAAGCTGGCCATATTCAAAATTTTGAAGAGTACGTTCACGTCGGGACTCGAGACTCATTCGCAGCTGACAAGCAGCATAGAGTTCGATAAGAGAACATCTCTCGGCGTTTCAAAAACCTTTCACTCGACAATCCAATCTGAGGGGCTTCTATCGAGAGATATTGCCAAAGACGTATGCGCAAAAATGTCACAGGAACTCGTGACGGTCGTTCCGCAATTGAATGACTATTTATGTCCTGTGTGCTTCTCCGTGGCCTATCGGCCCGTTAGACTTCATTGCAGTCACGTCTTCTGCATAAGATGCATCGTGAAGATTCAAAGGCGAAATGAGAAATATTGTCCTTTGTGCCGTGCTGACGTCGTGATGAGTGCATCCGCAGGTATGATGTTATAATCCAACATTTGCCGTGTACCCAATTATCCTAATCGGCATTTAGATAACCTCGATCGTACTCTCGAGAAGTACATGAAGAGATATTTCGCCAAAGAAGTGAAGGAAAAGCAACGAACGAACGAAATAGAGCGAGGAATTGAAGACTATGGACCTAATTATGCACATCACGATTGTTCCGTCATGTGACTAGGTATCTCAATATTCATCTTCAATACAAAAAGTCTCCAGATCGTGACCAATTCACGGGCATACGGGTATGCACCATGCGGCTTTGTAAGTCGTGACTCTTGCTGGTCTTTTCAGATGCACAGTTCAGATGCGTTGCCTCTGCTCTTCTCTAGGACCTCGCGACTTGTAATACATGCACGCACTATGCCAGAGGAGAAACAACTATCTGTTCTATCCGACGTATATTGTCCGAACGTATCAGAGCTCCTTTCAAACGATTACAGATACTCCGCTCAACTGGCTCTGTTGACATGACCTAATACAGCAGAACCCCCCCCCCCCTTTTTTTTTTATTTAGCTCGCAAATGCCTCCGTAACTTTGAGAGCTTTGATAAATGTTTGTTCAAGCAAATCGGTGTCCTCCAAGCCGACACTCACTCGTACTAAGTGCTCCTCAACACCGAATTGTGCAGCCCAATCAAGTTCCTTGTAGTGAGCCAGCAGGACATATGGGCTGCACAGAGTAAAATTAGTCCCCAGACTCGGACCTTTCGCTATTTCCATCGAGTCGTAGAACGCCCGTGCTTGGGTCTTGGTCTTGAACACGATGGAAAGAAGCCCTCCGTATCCCTTACCTGGGAATCTGAAATCCTCGTAAAATCTTCTGGAGGAATTGTACTTCGGATAGAAAACTCGCTTGACGCTCGGGTGCCCGATGAGCATCGTACAAATGAATTCGGCGTTCACATTTATGCGATCCATCCTGTGAAGAAAGTCTCGACTGTTTCTTTCCATGAAGATTACATCTTCGGCCCAGTAAGAGTCCTCATAGACCTGATTCATTGCCTTTTTCAGGGCAGTGTAATACTTGCTTTTTGGATTTAGAATTGCACTTCCACCCATGACATTTGAGTCACCGGAAAATATCTTCGTTAAGCTGCTTACCACAATATCTGCAGCTGGTAGGACGTTTACATTCGCGAAAGTTCCAATCGTCTCATCGACAACCACGGCGAAATCGAAAGAGTCGGCGAGTCGGCGGATACGCTTCAGATCTGGACTTGTTAACAGCGGATTACCCGGAAACTCGCAGAATAGTGCGAGATATCGTTTCCCGGCTCGCAATCTCATCTCAAGCTGGTCAAGGTCATCAGATGAAGCATGACCAAAGAAGTCACACCCCGGACCAAACTTCTGTAGAACCTTGAGCGTGTCCACATAAGGAAACCCGAAGTTGATACTTTTCATCTGACCTCTTGCTGCAAAAAGAGCACGATGGGCATTGTAGATGGCATTCATTCCCGCGGGAAACAGATAGACATCATTTTCATCAAGATCCTGCATGCCTCGCGAGTTCAAGGTGACAAGAGCCGATAAATTTGTCTGCAGGTCCGAATCTTGAGTCAACGATCCCGCGATTCTTCTTCGAATAGCCAGCTGAGCACGCTCAAGGAGATTCAAATCTAGATTGCGTCCGAACCTTTCTTCCAAAAAACGAGGGCTCTCTTGCGATTCTTCAGTGTTTGCGAGGACTTGCACTTGCACATTGAACTTCTGTGCTTCCAAACCTGAGTCATCGAGACCGGCTCGCTGGTACCTTTTTGGCCCCCTCGTCGCCCTAGTCGAAACCCCATGAGCTAATTCAGCACCAGTTCCGGGAACAAGGAACCCATTTTTGAATAGATCATGGCAAAACTCGGCCCGGCGGCTTGATACTCCGTCTCCCGTATGCTGCCAGTACTGCCTGGCGACTGCATATGAATGCTCTGGCAGAAAAACGGCAGAGATAGTGGGCGAAAGCTTCTTCATTAATAGAGAGATGGGCTTCGATGGGTCCAGCACGAGTTCTAAGATACCTATCTGCTGGGAAGAACTAGGCTGTGCTCGATCAACAAAGTCGATACACCGCTTGGCCGCTTCTGGAGTGGGGAAGAGCAGTACTTTTCGGCTGGCGGATCCATGAACGGAGATGATATCACACGCAAGAGCTTCAATGCTCTTATGTATGAAAAATCTTGTGACAGAGCTAATTCAGAAACCAGGAGACTCAAATCGAATGAAGGATGGGTACACCGTCCATACCTGGGATATCCAGTTGTCATACGATCAACAACTGATCGTTGTCCTTCTTCATATCCGATGTTGGATTGCCAGGTCGGTAGCGATACACTCACAGCCTATTCTACGTCAAAAGCAGGTTCGTACAAAGTGCTTCTTTATCCATAGCACTTACGTGAGCAGTATCGGGAATAGAGACGCCGAGTGCGAATGACGACATGTTTGGTATAGGTCATCAACTTGACCAAAGGTAAGATAGCAAAGAGTTGGGTTAATGCGCTGGCTCTATACAATGTTCGATTGATGACCTTGATATCGATCCGATGCGCAGCGCATGCCGGTCTGACGTTCGAATTCCTTCACGCAAGAGGTGAGCTGGGCGCCAAGTACAACTTTACTCGGCGCCATGTATGTCCCATATTTTACGGCTCCGCCTTTTCGCGCGCCATGCATTGCGTTGGCTGGTCACAGCGCGCACAGGGGCAGGCGAAAGGTAAAGCTCTACTCCGTACTCCTAGAAGAGTAAAAATGGATAAATGGACTAATAATAACCTGTGAGGGAAGAGAAACAAGTACCTAGGTAGGGAGTTGCGGCTGACCCCGGAGGCTGCGGAGATTCTGCAGCGGTCACGTGACGTGGCTGAGGGTAGAGGCGCCTCGAGTAACTCTTCCGTCGGCTTCCCGTAAGCCTAAAAGCACATGCGAATCCATCATTGCCTAATAAGACGTACATCTATTCTGCAGAATAAAACTCTCAACAGCTCACCTCAACGATATATATCGCGCTCGATTAGATTGCACAAAGCCACAGACGATATGTCTTCACGACGAGCGGCACTGTTAGCCCCCCCTGAAAGATCATTACTTGAAAGCGGCAAACCCCTTTGCTGACCAACTCTACACCGTTAGATCACTCTACCGGCGATCGTTGAAACTGGCTCTCGACTGGTCCGTCCAGCGTCAGCTTTGGCGAGGCCAAGCTCTATACATTCGATCATTATTCGAAGCGAACCGGAATATCACCGACTTCCGGCAACAAAGAGTGAGAGCCTGGCAAAGCAATATTCGTTGCCAAGTAACACGAAATCTGACCGTTGATCAATCAGGCTGTTTTGAACGAGACGGAAAACCTTCTCAACACGTGGAAGCATCCAGAACCCTACATTCCACCAACAGCACCGGGCGGTATGTAAAATGCAATAATGAGAGACGTGAAATTGGGCTAACGAAGAACTTCCAGGTTCGAAATGGGAGCGAAACCTTCCGCCATCGATTCTAGACCGTGAGTACTATTCGGAAACCCCAGAGCTTGTTCCATATTTACGTTGTATTAATATCTATAACTCAGCGCCACCCCATTCATCGAACAGATATTAGAAAACAGTAGGGCATCTTTGCCGCAAATGGAAAGAAAACAACACGTTGCGTAGTCTAATATCGATACTCGAGTCTTGATCAAACTACCCAACTCGCCTATCATCAATTCGTTCAGGTCAATGTTCGCTTCTCTACCTCACTGTCCCCTCGCATCGAGAGGAGTTGATAGAAACTCACATCGTGTCTGCAGCTATGTAATTAGACATGATTGAAAGCTGAAGTGCACTATGCCAGTTGAGAACATGGAAATGTGTCGAAATTCTTATCATGACCGTAAACGTAGGATTATTGTACAACCATCGCGCGCAATCAAAGCAAATAACCGTGAACCTGAACCGTAAACTATATCATGGCAACCCAAACCCAAAACTAACCGTTGCATACAAAAAGAAAGACAATATTTTACAACTCCTGGCTTTGATTCTTGCCATTCTTGTTGGTTTTTTTTGGCAACAGATCTGAACTAGATTAGCATAGTTTGTGACGAGGAGAGCGTGTGACAAACTTTGGTGAATATTAGGCAAAACGCCACCCTGAGCAATGGTGACATGGCCCAGCAACTTGTTCAACTCTTCATCGTTTCGGATCGCTAGCTGCAAGTGACGAGGAATAATGCGGGTCTTTTTATTGTCACGGGCAGCATTACCAGCCAACTCTAGAATTTCGGCGGCGAGATATTCCAGGACGGCGGCCAAGTAGACAGGAGCACCGGCACCAACTCGCTGAGCATAGTTGCCCTTTCGGAGAAGACGATGTACTCGACCAACAGGGAAGGCTAACCCAGCCTTGGAAGAACGTCTTCAATTTAATT
This sequence comes from Claviceps arundinis, assembly GCA_018360175.1. Taxonomy (NCBI): domain Eukaryota; kingdom Fungi; phylum Ascomycota; class Sordariomycetes; order Hypocreales; family Clavicipitaceae; genus Claviceps; species Claviceps arundinis. The sequence goes on along the minus strand of SRPS01000421.1, from coordinate 5,561 downwards.
GTTTAGCTTCTTCACACTTTTTGTAAAACTAGCCGGAGGAGAATCTAGCGAAAGGACTTACGTTTGAGCATTCTTGGAGCCAGAGGCCTTACCACCAGATTTTCCGCCACCTGTCATCTTGAACTGTTTCTATTTGGAATAGGGTGTGGAATAACACGGCGAGACTGAGGTGACTGAGGTGCGAACGAGAGAATGATGAAACAAGCGGAGAGTCGTGGTGGATGCAGAGACGATGTATGCCGGTTGCGAAACCAGGTAAGTTCGTCCGGGAGGGGGACATAGAGATTAAGTAGTTTTCAGCGCGTGGTATACGTGATCTTAGATCACCGGCACTAGCTGCATGACTACGCTAGTACTAATTTGGAAAGCACGCGTCTCAACGAAAACATGTACATAGTAAAAAATGGGTCAAACTGACCCCGATACACACGAGTCACGACTGACGAGTCACAGACTCACAGTCTACAGATGATAGCATGTGTATAAAACCCTCAGCTGTTGTCCGCATGAATTGGAGAGGCAAAGTTTGGGCCTTGATATGTGCGCAACCATCATCACGTCACGCAATGTCCTAATACATAGTGCCAACTGTCACTACGGTCAGGTTCCTACGTCATTAAGTGCACCGCCGTATCGCGGCAGTCTCTGCCACTCGCTGTTCCGTGCTATTGTTGATTCTGGCAACATGGCCAGTGCCTCTTGACACGCGATAATATTGCCGCCACTCGTGAGACACGATGGCGAACGGAAGAAGCATGTGATCAAGTATAAACTTGTGCCATGACTTCCCATGAACGTATGTACCTACATATGCTCTGGTGTCCATTGTAAATGGATGAAGAGATCGTGGAGTAGCAGCAGCTACGTGATGTCTCTGAAAAGATAAGATGACCGTTGTTGTCCAGCGCTACTTGTGGCTGATAGGGGAGCCGGAGCGTGCCAGCATGTAGGTGCCCCACTCCACTTGCTTCACTTCAGCCAAATCAGTCACGGAGCTCACGCAAACACGCGCGCGACCGTGGCGCGCCGCTTGACGGAGACAGCTGCCACCCAGCAGCAATCAGTAATCCACTTACAAGTCTTCGCGTCCAGTACAAAAGCCCAACCCACCCCCCTAATTTGTCGAAGTCTGTCCATAACCTTCATCGCCATCCGCTGTCCAAATCAAGTTCCTGACGGTCTCAACCTAAATCGCGTGCCAACTCCATTGATTCTACAACATATCCAAACTCGAAGCCAGAATGCCCCCCAAAGCCGCTGACAAGAAGCCCGCCTCTAAGGCACCCGCTACTGCTAGCAAGGCTCCCGAGAAGAAGGATGCTGGCAAGAAGACCGCCGCGTCTGGCGAAAAGAAGAAGCGTTCTAAAACTCGCAAAGAGACGTATAGTTCCTATATCTACAAGGGTAAGTAATACGCTCTATTTAACTCAAATTTCAAGATTTGACGTCCTGACATGTACACAGTGCTCAAGCAGGTTCACCCCGATACTGGTATTTCCAACCGGGCAATGTCAATTTTGAACTCTTTCGTAAATGGTAAGCACATAACGTAATGTACCTGTACCAGTTTCGTGATAACCACTTACTTACACCATGATAGACATTTTCGAGCGTGTTGCTACCGAGGCATCTAAATTGGCTGCATATAATAAGAAGTCCACGATCTCTTCTCGCGAGATTCAAACCTCTGTTCGCCTGATCCTGCCTGGAGAGCTTGCCAAGCATGCCGTATCCGAGGGCACCAAGGCGGTGACCAAGTACTCTTCGTCTACGAAATAAGCCTGCGTATTTTAATTTTAGGTCTTCTCGTCTTTTCCCACGTCCCTGTCCCTTTTCTTCATTTTTTCCCTCCGGGTCCATGAGTCTTGTTTTTTTTTGGTCTTGTTTTTTTTGGTCTTTTTTTTTTTTTTTGCGTGGCATTTATGAAAATCCCATAGGCAGAATACGCCTTTTCTTCTTGGGACTTGAATGCGTTACGGATGGTTCTGCTTTATGGGGGCAATGTCTTCACACGGTCAATGGGGTTCGCGGTTGTACATTAAATTTCGAGCAAACGGATCTCGAGTAAATGAATTCGTGCATTTTACACTGCTATTGTATTTCTACTATTGTTTGAGCACTGAGCAGTCACAGGCTTGTCACAGGCTTGATGAAAGCCAGACATCAATCATCCCAAGCCAGCCTTTGACCTCTTCATCGTGAGTGAAACAGGCTGCAGTATTCCTTTGTTGTCCTCTGCACCGAGAGCAGTTCCGCAGCTCCAGCCCATTTTCTCCAGCATTGCTCTGCCACGATTTCCGATACCCAATTCAGGTGCTGCCGCGCCAACAATCTCGCCCTCCAGGTAATCGATTGCCGACTTGGGGGTGTCCAATTTGTTTTGCTTCTTTGAAGACATTTTGCTCTTGCCCTTTCCCTTTGTATCGACTCTCGGCAGAAATTTGCGATGGATCCGGCACGCAGCTCGATCAAATGCTGTCTCAGAATATGGAAGAGTTCGAGCTGTTCGATATAAGCTGGGGCGGCGTTGCTCGCCTTTTCCAATTGACTTGGATTTTATGTTAAACGTCTGAGCCAACTCGTGGACAACCTTCCGGGAATGGGCATCCATCGGCGGGAAGGTTACACTTGTCATGGCAACACGATTAGCTTCTCTGTATTAAATTGGCTAGAAGGAGACACTTACCATTCGTCTCCTTTTTGCAAAAATGACCTCAGTTCTTGCGCGACTTGTAGAATGCTCATACCGGATGGGTATTTAAGTTTTAGGTCATCCACAGCGTTCTTCTTTCGCAGTAAGCCTAGCATACGAAGCTCATCTCTTTGTTGTTTGCGTTCTTTTTTTCTGCGTCTATCATTCTTCCACGCTACCTGGAGCTGGTGTTCCAAATCGGAATCACAATTGCTGAACCCAACATCTTTCGCCCGCACTCCTTTGCCCCTTCTGACACGTTGTACGCTAGGTCGGTTCCGATCCAGGATATCGAAGTCTGCTTCCTGCTGAGTGAGAGCGTAACTCTTTTTTTGAGTGTCCGAACTACTTGAATCATGGAAAGAGTTCATATCCGGAACCGAGTTCGACCCCAACATTTGATTTGCAACTGATGTAGCAAGGGCATCCTGGTCATCGGAGCTGTTGCTCAGGTTATCGTCGTCGCCCTCTTTAAGATGACACACGTGCTGTCGGTCGGATGTTGAGGCAATCTTGTTGGGATGCTGATGACCATTATCATCACTAAGATAGGAACCTCCATATCTCGGTTCACCTGACCGATCTGATCCGATACCAAAATCGTCATCGCTTCCATCAAGGTCGTGGCAATTGTTTGGAGTTTGGAAATTATACGTCTGTTCAAGCTCACCATTCTCCCGGATGTTAGCAATGTAGTCTAGCAGGATATCTTCCAAGTCCGTGGGCACCCGATTTGGCTTTCCCATTTGTGGTATAATATTGTTTTTTCTCGTTATTGGGCGGCGAAAGGTCTGGGATATAGAGCGAGTGTTATCGATTGGGCGCTGAGGGTGCGTTGAACCTATCGTAGGCAAGCTTCTTCTTTGTGCATCTTTTTCGATGTACAAGGTCTCGCTGTGCAGTTTTCGTCCTCGAAACAGAATGATGTCATCACCAGAGCTACTCTCCGGCGAAGGGGGTTTTCTTGGTAATTTGGTCGACTTTTGGCGAGTTCTTCTTGTCATTTTCTTTCCAGTGGTATCAATGACAAATACTTTGTCGGTGGGCATGTTCTGGTCGACTTGATGCCCGGTGACTTGTCGAAGACATGGCGATAGGGTATCCAGGTTTCTAGCCTCATCACTGTGGCTGAATGTATGCTCGGGAGTTGGGAATCTTTGCGTCTTATCATGATCGTTTGCGTGAAAAATATGTTGAACTGCGCCACCCGCTTTCTTGATGTCGATAGGATTGTTACCAGCCTCATCGGACGAAATGCTTTCGAGGGGCTCATTTGGATCGCAGCTGACGAAGTGTACGGGTCGGTTCCGAAGAAGATTTTCCTCGTTCAATATAGATCGATCGCGAAAATGATTTTCTCGTGCTATATTAGCCAACGTGGACTCGCACACATCATGCTCGTCCAGCATCGTTCTGTGCTCGGAGAAGCAATCCCGGTTTTTGGGTGCCGATGTACCCGTATCTGAAGCTGGAGCCACGCTTGTTGCAATGTGCCGACAGTGTTCAAGTTGCTCACGCCCTCCTCTTGTCATGAAGTTTCCAGTCTTATTCTTCCACTGTCGGTTGACTTTTCTTGATCGAGGCATTCTTGATCGGGCAATAGACTATCTGTTGGTGAAACTTCAGTTGACTGATTCACTGACAATTTGGTGAAGCGACCGACATCGAGGGTATAGAAAAGAGCGTTACTCCGCGGACTGTACGGGTTTACTCGGCGAACTGTTTTTGCCAAAATGATCCACATTTCTCAGGGTCCTTTGTACCTCTCCGCTCCAGGACAAGTGCTTCAGGCAATGCACACTGCCGACACCGTTGTTTTAACATTTCCAAATTTTTCATCTACCCACCCAAGTTACTGTTCATTTCACATCACCAAATTCATTACTAACGTCGCACATCATGATGTGACCCTCAACCTGCAAAAACTTTAACCGTGCTGATGGCTGAAGAAGTCCCTGGTAAGGCTGATCATCGACTAGCTAAAGATATCAACTAATCATGACTTCAAGGACTGCGATCAGCCACTCCTCCGAATCCAAGACCCTCAGTGCGTCCGTAATCGCAACCTCCGTGGTCGGCCTCGCAACTCATTTCACAGAACTGCCGCAGTTCCAAACCTGTTTTCGAGTTGCTGTCAGTCATACAGGCTTTAGCGTCGCGGCCGACCGTTGAAAGCTATCCAGATGTGCCTCAACCGTCCCGTCCCATGAGCCATAACGACACGATGGATACCCCCTGTCGCAGAGTTCCTCGCTGCTAAATTCGCTACAGCCCGTTGTTGCGGCACAGAGACAGTCGACGCGCCGCCGTAGCCGATTTTCGAAGCCAAGCCGACCTCACTGACTCACAGTTTGTAAGTGACAAGGCAGAGACATTGCGTGTCTCGAAGAAACAGGAACATCACGCGAGGTCGCGGACGAGACAAGGGGAGATCACGGCTGTCCTCATCTGTGAAGGCTACGGGAATCAGTGGCTCGGCATCGCAGGATCTGACCACATACAGTGAGGACGGTAAAAGCGAGGGATCCATCCCGGCTACGCAAATGATCGAGTAGGCGCCTGTGCTATTTGACCAGTCGCGAATGTGTCATGGTTCAAAGCAAAAATGCAGTGACGCTAAGCTGTGCCAGGCGCCAAGAAGTAGGCAAAACTGAGAGGAAGTCTGCGCTGCGATCTGCGACGCAAGTCACGTGGTCTCATTCTGGAAGCTCAATTTATTCTATTCTAAATTTTTTATAGAAGCAAAGTACCTACGTCACCTGCCACCTCGTTTCTATTATCCTATCTGCCTAGCCTGTGAAGCCTCCTCAACCAGCGCCGTAGATGTCGTCGGCACCGTAGAGGTCCTCGCTGCTTGCATCACTGAGGT
>SRPS01000420.1:0-12094 GCA_018360175.1 Claviceps arundinis | reverse complement strand
TTGGGCGTTGCGGCAATGAGAATTGGGAATTTAGAATTGATAGTTTGGCGGGATTGGTGATTTGATGGAGCGTGTCTAATGGTGGGCCGTAACGGGGGCAGAGGCTCAGTGTCTTCTATACGTACGCGCAAAACCACAGCAAAGCTTTTTGAACCACCGCAAAAAACTTCGGTAAGGGTTAGTGGTTAGTGGTTAGGTGTTAGCTGATGGAATTTTTTGCGGTGGGTTTTAAAAAGCTTTGCTGTGGTTTTGCGCACCCCTTCTATACACTCCTCGAAGTTTCGAGGAGGTATTCAGGGCCAATCAATGGAACAATGCGACGGAGTCATCTGGGAGCTGCAAATTGCAATATCTTGGGCTTTATATCAGGCAGTTTCAAGGGTTCAAAATTATCGCGAGGAAGTTTTAGTTTTTTTCGCCCATTGTGCATGTCACTCGAAGTCGTGACCTGAAGCAACTTGCAAGTCATGTCAAGACCTTCAATGGGATGAGTGGCTTGCCATCCATGCAATCCATTATTCATTCACCTCCAATGTTTCAAAAACAGTATTCCCAGAGCTGACGTTCAACAGCCAATTCTGCCTGATAATTTCCGAGCTTTCCAAATACTGCATCAACAATCTTCAACCACCGCCGGTTGAGCTTTGTGATGAAGTGCGCCTTGGTATAGTCCCAGTAGTCTGGAAACCATCCACAGGTTTCCCAGTCAATGAATCCTGAAAGTCTTCCATTATGCATCATGATGTTTCGCATATTCAGATCCCCGTGCGTGAAAACAATCTCGTGTCCGCTTCTATGTACCACATCTAGTAGTGGAACGCATCGGAGAGCGTCGTTGAAATCGTCCTCGTCCACAAAAGGCCCGAAAAAGTCTCCTCGAGCTTCGTCATATTGCGACCCAGTGATGAGCCTGCCGTCGTAACATGCCTTGCCGAGGGCGTTTGTAATGGCGTAGTTTGATGAAACCTCCTTCGGTATCGCTCGCAGCTCTGACAGGCATTTCTGTAGATCACCAACCAGCGTCGTCACCTCGTCATGACTGAGGGTGTCAATACACCAGCCCAGAGGAATCCCACGGACTTTAGTAGTCAGAAGGTAAGACTTCTCCGCATCCGATGCAAGATCCAGGGCACTGGGGACGGGAACCTTTGTGTGGCGTCTCACAAGTTGCAACGCAGCAAACTCGTTGGCCAAGCTTCGGTGCCATCTCGTGCGTCCGGTCTTGAGATAAAGGCCGAAAGGCAATTTTTGTACGTTGAGGCTGCAACTTGGCCCATACACGTGAGCCCCCAGAAACGCAAGGCCTTGGTAAGCTCTTATGCGAACAATAGATGGCACCAGCCGCCAGGCCACTGCAAGGGCAGTGGCAACACGCCCCGACAGGAATCGCCAAAGTGAAGCCGTTGGCCCATTGCCGACTATCCTGGGTCTCTTGCAAGCGACTTCTCGAGCGATACCAGTCCACCGGATAGGACATGCGAGTTGCGAGAGAATTTCCAATGCAGACGTGTCCGGATTATCTACATGAGAAGCAATGCAGTCTGTGAATTGAGCGGTTCGACACAATGGAACCTTCTTTGTGATGGATGGCAAAGTTGGGCCACCAACTGTGCTAGTGTAAACAGTGTACTGGAGGTCTGTGAGCTTGTGAACGCGCGTGAAGACAGGGTAAAAGCTGAGCATCAAGAGCAAAAGAAACAAACCTCACCTTCAAACCTGGTCCGATCATAAACTCAAAGAATCCCTGCGCTAACGCTGCGGCCGCAGACCTGCGGACAAGCCAATGATTTTGCTCGGGGCTCAAACTTGCTGCTTTCAATAATAGCCAGTCCAGAAGAGAAGGGCCGATGAAGATGCCAAGGACTTCATGCAGTTCCTTGTGAATCTGTAATCCCTCAGTCGGGAGTATAGGCACCACGACAAGCGGGTCCCAGACAGAATGGCCAAGTCCAGTGAGGCAGCATTTGCTACGGTCTCGTTTTCTTATTGTCGAAATGACGGTTGGATCACGAGACGGATGTCTTGAGTCATCATGTGTAACTAGGTACTCATCATCATTCAGAACGACGCTACCAAGGCACTTTGGCTAGACGTACATACACACGGAGATCAATCGTTTCCAATCCGATAGAAGCGTGGCTAGATCCAGACCGTCTCCGTCCATAGAGCATCGTCCAAGTATGTAGCGGGCCGTCTGCAGAGGGTCTATCGAGTTTTGAAGAAAGCACTCGAGTAACTGCCCATCGGGGTACTTGAGGTCGACGCGTCGGAGGAGTTCCAGCACTCTTTCGATGTCGCTCGTGGTCGTGGTTTCCGCCATGACGAATGTGTTGGTACAAAGGTGAAAGACTTTCAGGTGGGGCCCGCACGGTAGTTAGGTACCTGGTCAGACCTGGCAGTGAACAGTGCTGTCTGTGAACACTGAAAGGCCCCTAAAATCCCCCAGAGCAGATCCGCCGCAGGACTCCAGGAGGGATATGTACATACCTGCGCAGGGAAAAGAGACGTGTGAAACAGTGGGGAGACATGCACACAAATGCACAGATTCTATGATCTATCACATAAGACTCAAAGCAAACGAATGCAGATGTTCACGAGGCCTCTGTCCTCATGCTTTGGTCTTTTCCTATGTTTCGTAAAGGAGAGAAACAAAGACAGAAAGACTCAATAGAAAGTATCACAGCATGATTGGGAAATAAAGAAATAAGAAAAACAAGACAAGCACGCTCCTCGATGTTTGCGCGCAGCGGCGGGCTCAAGAGTCATCACATCACAATCTTCCCCATAGGCCCTCTTCTTTTAAGTTCTCAGGCTTTCCATTTTGTGCCACGGCAGCTCCACCTGCGCCAGGAGCAGAAGCGATTTGATTCTGCTAGTGATAATTGGCAAGGCCATGGCTATTACTAGATTGCTCTTCTCTACAGTCAATGCTCGACGTCAAGGGCATAGAGACAGAGTTGTAGGAAGGCTTCTTCTCTTGCGAGCCCAACGTGTCCGATGGCCTGGTGGGGTCTTTGGCGACAACATCTCCAATATGAGTCAGGATAAGCACAATAGTGTAGACGACGAATATAGTGAGAAGGACCCATGGTGTCCCGAGATACTGCAAGCACCTATCCACCACATCGGAATCGTTCTGTACTTCTTCAGCGGTCGGTCCAGAAAACCAGAGCAAGGAGACTAGGCCGGTACCGATGGCTAATAGAACGAGTATAACGAGGCGAATGACCGGCCAGGGTTTCCACCGCGTCATGCGAGTGACTATGGAGAGGGCGACCATGAGCAGAAGACAGCATCCTGCGGCGATGTAGCCATAGGCGAACTGATGCGAAAGCTTTGTCAGCAACCAAAAAGAAAAGAAAATAGGCCCGTGGGACAGAGATTCTGAGATATTGGACATTGCGGGATTAGAGCTTACTACTAGACGGTATCGTCGCCACGTTTTATGATCAACTTTGGTTTGAAGCATCCCACTGTTGATGTCTCCTTCATTAGGCTCCTTGCCAGACCCGATGACATCCTTTGCGACGTCGATGCCAAACACTTGAAATAGATTGTTCGTCAACGAGAGAACGATGTTTTGAAAAGAGTACGCAACGGTGGAGAAGTTGTCCATATTTTCGCTCGAGATGGCAGATGCGTTCCCGGTCTTGTCCGCAGCTATAATCTGCGGCCACAGACTATCTGGCACGAGCGAGATATTCCGGATGGCCACGTTGACTGTGCTGGTTATCAGAGGAGATTTCGCAGGGTACTGTGAGAAGTAATCGTCCACCGCCCGCTGCACATCCTTGACCATGTCCGCGGAAGTCATGTTGGTGATTTCGGTACCGGTGGAGTCGTCGTCGAAGGGGAATATGTCGGCGTTCATGCGTTTGAGAATTCCCATGACTTTTCCCCACAGGATATATTTCGTGAATGCTTGTAGGAATAAGACGAGAGATAGATGGAACGGGAGGTGGAGGCCGGTCCAGATGATCTGTCGCAAAGGTGGGAGGTAGAATGAGGAGCGGAGCCAGTCGAAATATATCAGGAAAACGAAGTAAATGGTCGCCACGCCAGCGGTGATAAGTCCAATTGTACGTGAGTCTGCACTGCTCGTTAGCTTCAGTCGTGCCTTGACGCTGCCCTCTCTGCGCAAGAAGTTGCGGAGCCGGATTGTTATAGAGATAAAAGACGTACCCCATGCATCCGGTGCCTGGACAATTGTCACGACTTCTTTGGCGATATTGATGAGGCCGTCTCCGAGCATCATGACTGTCAGCAAGGTTAATCGCTTGATGAAGTGGGTTCCAGAAAAGTCCATCACCGGCCACACGTAGGAAATGACGAGTGTGGCTATGCCTTCAATTCCGCTAATGCAGTACCATGTGATGTACACTCGGCTATTCTTGTCTTGCTGAAAGCAAAACGTGACTCCCAAGTATATAAACATAGCAATCGCGTTCACTGCGATGCTTACATAAAGCGGGATCCGAGATTTCTCATATCGTCTCACGTGCCATAAGGTAGTCGCGTATTCTACCACGAGTATAGCTCGGGAGAACATGAGAATCAGGGCTGCAAATTAACAGGTCAGGACTGACATTGCCAGATGACGAACGTGTTCCGAAGCGTCAAAGGGGGAGGGAGCATACACATTGTTCGCATCACTTTGGCCTCCTGTTTTCCCGGATCGAAATTGGGCGCGACGATGGCGAAGCCGACCAACACGCCGAGCGAGACTGCCCTGGCCGTCCTCTCTAGAAGTTTGTGTGAGAAAATTGGTCCAGCAAAATGCCAAAATAACATTGTCTTTGATGGATCTCGCGGCACTCACCGAAGATACTATCAGTCACGAACCGGACATCATAGGAAGCCGTTAAGAACCACGTTATCCAGAGAAGACTGCCGTGTCATTGAACAACAGTTAGCCGATCAAGGACGTCCAGATGAAGATATCCGGAGTCTCACCAGAAGTAACCAATATAGGCCTTGAAATTGTCATGGTTGGTGACTTCCCTATTCTCAGAGAAGACGGTATAGTTTGCTGCAAAGAACAGATCATAGAAGATCTCCAAAAGCGTCGGTTCTTCATACTGATTTAAAATTCCCATGTTAGAAGCCAGATATGCTGATGTATGCCACAAGTGAAGCCGGTCCAAAAGGACATGAACGCCGAAAGCGGAAACACTGGAATTGCCAGAAAGTGATACTTGCCCGCTTCAGAATGGGAATCCTCTGCTCGTCGTTTCCCGAATCAATCTGGTGTTTCCCATCGTGAGTTTCGTCAATCCCATCGCTCAAGTGGCCAGCCACGGGACTCTTGAAGAGGTTGAGCCTGTCGCGAGCGCCATGCCGGTGGTGGTGGCGGTGCTGACGAAGCTCGTAAGCCTCCATTGCATCAATTAGTGAATGCAAAAGCTCGCCCAGGGTGCGACACTGGTAATGGAGGATGGTGTTTTGTTCATGTTTCCCGCGCGAGAATTTGTCTCATGGTTTTCTTTCAGGAACAAGCCTCAATTCGCAATGGCCCGCTGGAACTGGGCCCTCTTATTAAGGTCTCACGTCATCGGCTAAGGTTAAGCCATTTTCCAACAACGCCGATACATAGCGCTGCGCGTTACAAGATTGTATGTAGGAACATTCTTGGCCGGCTGACTGCGCCCACGTGGGCTAACTAGACTCTATCTTATTAATTTACCTACCTTAGGTAGGTAGTTGGTCCGTTTCTGCTCTTCCCCGGGGAAATCCCCGCCGGTGGATGGATGGTTTCGCGAGGTTTCGCGGGCCTTATCACTTGGTGCAGCATCTTAGTCTCTTAGATAGGGAATTCGTACGTAGATGCAGCACTGAGCAGGAATTACATATCGTCGTCGATACGCCATCTCGGCACAGCGTCTTACAAAGCAGAGGCATGCGCGCATGAGACGGATGAGACGCCCAGATCAACGGAAGCCCCCTTTTCGAAGCCCCTCGATGGAGCTCCTGCGCCTCCAGACTCGAGTCTGAGCGGTGGTCCTTGCGCTTCCTACACGACAAGGGTCAGGGGCGCATCGAAGAGAAGTGATACGGTCGTGATGCCTCAACTGAGAAGCACGGAAAGCATAGCCTCAATCGAGAATGGCCTTATCACGCCTCATGATGAAGGGAGATCTTCAAAATTTGTATGTATGTACATAGGTACCTACCTACCTACCAGGTACATGTATCTACATTCCGTGGCGGAGATCAGTGGCCAATCAAATGCGACAACTCGCACTGGGCTGCGGGCAATGATGCAGTAACCTACCTAAGGTAGATACCTAACAGGTAGGTATTCAGTTCGAAATTCGAAAGGAACTCCAAGCTAATATGTCACAAACGTTGTGATTATTGGGCTCAATTTTAAAAACTAAATACCTACATACATAAGATGTGCAAGAAGACTCTGACGTTGCGGTGAGGCTGGAGGGCTCATTTGGCAACAGCGTTTTGCCACACCGCTCCAAATCCGGGATTCGGCTGACCCGGCGCTTCCGACGCGTCTACCTGTCCAATCGCCACGTCATGTTTGACGCGCCGCCTTCGATGGCCACGATGCCTCCAAAACCACACACACGACTCACGAGAGCAGTGAACCTCGCCTCGGACCGCCTCGGGCCTTCGAGCTGGCAATGGACCAGAATACAACACCGAAACGTCGAAAGCGATCGCTAGACAACACATTGCACGATGTCAGTCAGGCACAGACGCCTTCGTCGATCAAACGCCAACGGCTAGACCAAACGGCTGCCGCATCCTCTTCGACACCAAGGGCTCTCTCAGCTATCGCTTCGGCCATTTCTGGCATTTTCGGTCATGGCCGTCAGTCAAACACACAGGATAACACGCCTTCTGCTCCTGCTCCTGCACCTGCTGCTCCTGCGCCTGCTGCCTCTGTGCCGACCGCCGCTCCAAAGCTACCCATCAGCGCCAGCACAAATGGATTCCTGAACAGACCTGCCGACAACGGCCTGCCGCCGATTAAGTCTCGGCCATCCATCAAGTTGGCTGCACTGAAGGGCACAATATGGGATAATGGTGATCTTCCGCCTACAAAAACGAGCACTGTGCCCAAAAATCGTCCAGGACGGCCGCCAGCCAAGCCAACGGTAGCAAAGGCCAAGGCCAAGGCCGTCAAACAAGTCAAACAAGTCAAAGAAAGCGAGGCCATCGCATCCTCTTCAAAGAATGGCACGGCACCATCGGCACCCAAGGGAATCCTCACTCCGCGCAAAAAAAGAGGTCGACCGCGAAAAAACGTCACATTCCATCAAGGCCTCGACGGTGAAGTGTTCTTCGAGGACCTGCCCAAAATCCCAAGCGCAAAGAAACGGGCAGCGAAGACGCCCCGCTTGACGAAAGCACAAAAGGAGCAGGAGAAATATGACGAAATCGTATGCGAGATTTGCTCCAAGCCCGACTCTGAGGTACCCAATGAGATCATTTTGTGCGATAATTGCGATTTCGCTGTGCACCAGCGGTGCTACGACATTGCCGAGATCCCCGAAGGCGACTGGCTGTGCAAATCGTGCTCTCAGGAAGATGTGCTTGCCACCCCGAGCAAGCTTTTGCAGCCGGGAGCCAAGACGGTAGAAGCTGCGCGGGCGGTGGAAGCGGCGCCAGAGATTCCGAATCTGGATCTGCATTTGCGGGCATTGCAGCGCGTTCTTTTGGATCGGTGTTCAGGACGGCGAAGGATACGGATATACGGACAGGAGGAGTCGTATGAGAAAGCTAGACAATTGGTGGAGCAGACAGTTCTTGCAGGCGAGGGCAACTCTATGTTGATTATTGGGCCGAGAGGCTGCGGGAAAACTATCGTACGTACAGTCCGCGGCCAACTTTACTTGAGCCACTTCATTTCTTTTTCACTTCGTCTGAATCCAGTCTCTTTCAATGTTGAGGACCTTTTGCTGACAAAAAACCTGTTTTCATGCGCAGCTAGTCGAAGAAGTTATTCTGGATCTTTCCAGAGAGCACCGGCATGATTTCCACGTAGTCCACCTGAATGGATTTGTCCACACCGATGACAAGCTCGCTCTCAAAGAGATTTGGCGCCAGCTAGGCAAAGAAATGGAAGTAGAAGATGATCTGCTGCATCGGGTACGCACTGCTGTGGTCATTCCATGCCATTCTCATCGTCACGAAGGGCTTCGTTGCTGACTCTCAGGACCTATTAGACCAACTACGCGGACACAATGGCCTCATTACTCGCCCTTCTATCCCATCCATCCGAAATCATGGGCACAGACGAAGGCATCACGTCCCAGTCAGTCGTATTCATCATTGACGAATTCGACATGTTCGCCGCACATCCCCGGCAAACCCTCCTGTACAATCTGTTTGACATTGCCCAGTCTCGCAAAGCGCCTATTGCGATCCTGGGCTGCACCACGCGTCTCGACGTGGTGGAAATGCTCGAAAAGAGAGTCAAGAGCCGCTTCAGCCACCGATACGTCTATCTCGCGCCACCGCGCTCATTGCCAGCGTACTGGAAAATCTGCCGACAGGGCCTCATGCTGGACCAGGAGGACGCGGCTGCGGAGGGCATCGACGTACGCCTGGAGGGCTACCCCCAATTTCAGGAATACTGGACGCACAAGATCGAGGAGCTGTACAAGCAGCGACCGTTTCAACACCTCCTCCAGTATCACTTCTTCACTACCAAATCTGTCGCCGCGTTCTTGACGGAGTGGATTCTACCGTTGTCGGCTCTTTCGCCGAGAGACATGACGCTGGTCAGTCCAACGGCCATGTCGGAGGCGACGTCACTTACCCCGCCCGACTCGCGGCTGCAGCTTCTCTCCACGCTGTCGGATCTGGATCTTGCCATGCTCATTTCCGCGGCGAGGCTGGACATTGTGGCCCATACGGACACGGTGAATTTTGCCATGGCGTATGACGAGTACAGCTCTCTCATGGCCAAGCAGCGCGTGCAGTCCTCCACAGCGGGCATGATGGCTCTGGGGGGTCTGGCTCGGGTATGGAGCCGTGGTGTGGCGGGCATCGCTTGGGAGCGGCTCATCACCCTGGGACTTCTTGTGCCGGCTGGGATTGGGGGTAGCAGTCGAAGCACGGGACACGGAGGCCTAGACGGCAAGATGTGGAAGGTTGATGTGGCACTGGAAGAGCTGCCGACGGCAGTCAAGCTCGGCCCTGTCTTGGCTCGATGGTGCCGGGAGATTTGAGGAGGAGTTGGTTAGCGTGGGACTGGTACGTAAGGATGCAAAAAGCAGTTAATGTTGGAGGCGATGGGGGCGGAGATCAGATATAGACAAGGCAAACAGACAAGGCTTAGGTGGAAGAGCTGGGCATGATGCAAGCATGAACAAGCGTTGACGAATTTGCATAACGCGAGAATGATCCATGAAATAGACCTTTAGAGTTTAATCTGAACAGAAACTCACCCTTAATAAACCATGATATATAAGACGCTTCTTGTCCTTGAACGCATTAAAGAGAGGCATCACAAGTCAAGCCAGACATGGATTCAAGGGCTCATCGATCGAGTTCCTACCTAATTGCCGACCGCACATGAATTCGCATCTTTTTTCCCTACTTTCCAATCCAAACGCTCAATAGATATAGTCTTCACGAGGGCTTATGCCAGCCCAACCACTTATGTGCTTGATTGCCAGCAGTGGAGAATCCAGCAGAGTTCCACAAAACACTTGTTCAGGCAGGAATCAGACAAACGGGCCCCTGACTGGCCTCGCATGAAACAAGCCAACAATAATTGCTGTTTAGGGGAATTACTCCGGGTATTATTAGGTATGTATACATATGTATGTGAGTTGACAACTTACAAGTGTGAGCTACCCCGGGCCAGGCGGCGGGAAGCGTGCTGTAGTGTAACGGCTCTGTCGGGTCCCGGCCTCCGGGAAACAAGGGGACAGAAGAAGCAGGGCACGGGGTACATATGTTAGGTTAGGTAGTCTGTAGAGCGTTTGCGTCAGTAAGTAAAAGAGTAGGTACCTTGATACCTAGTACATGCTTAACTAACCCTAAATCCCAGGTTGGGATTGACGGTAGTAATCCTACAATCGTTGTGATGCAGCCGCTTCACTTCAACTCGTCTCCCAGCAGAGCTGCATTTTGGGTTTCTTGGTGCCTCGCGCCGCTCACGGAGATGATGAGGCCTGTCCCGCTCAATCTGGTTTTTTTTTTTTTAAAAAAAAAAATTCATTTCCTGGTGTCACTGTGATTGCTCTTCGAGTCTTACGGTGAGTTGCCGGTCTCGATTGGTTGGATGTACGGGTTAGCGACCGGACTTCGAGCATACTGATTCACTGAATATGCCTCTTCTATGGTTACTAACAAACTAACAAAATGCTTGAAAGTTGACACTTATATGCCCATTGTTTGTGCTGGAGCCTGGTGATTTCTTTCTTACACGAAATAAGAAGTAAAGGACTACCTAGAAGAGGTCCATGGGAGAAAATTGCGTGTTTCTTTGACAGAAAATATAGATTCAACAATAGCCAAGGAAAGAGTGAAACAAGAAGATAATGCGAGGGAAAGTGAGAATGTATGTATGTAATCGATGCTAGGGCGATTACTAATTAGGGAGCTCGCGCGCTTCCTTTGCACTCACATTTCTCACATGTGGTTCCAAGAGCCAAGACTATCAAAGGGGTTCAATACGGGGCTTGCATGTGATGAGGAAGGTGAACGTGTTGATATCTACATATTGTCGCCTTACAATATCCTCTGCGAGAGACGAAGAGATAGAGGAAAAGGGGTGACGGTACGGCCAATGAGTGTGCCTGCGTGTTAGCAGAAGCCAATCACAATAGAATCGTTTCTCGATACATACCTATGTAGCTTTCCCCTATTGTCACATTACAAATACGGAGTACAACTCCTCTATTCATCGTTTCTCTCTCTCACTATTGTTCTTTCCTTGGAGCTTCTCACGTCCATTCACCGCAATACGGTGGTGCCGCCGTGCAGCCTGCAGGGATGTTGACCGGCTCGCACGCGCCCAGCCTTCAGGCAAATCATAAATGTAGGTATGTACATACCTCTCCGTATGTGCATGGCTACATAGATAGGTATGTATAATCTCGCCTCGCGCTCGGAGCCGCAATCTCAATAGCACGCCGCGATAAGCCTCGCGACAGCTCAGCTGTAGCCTGCAAAACGCCACTGCGTGACTCGTAACTTTATACATAGCTGCGCGGTGCCATATTGTTCCTGCTGCTGCAACCGTACTCCGTACTCAAGTGCCGACGCCCCCATATGCCGTGCAACGACACATCGTCACTATAAGAAGAACCAGATCAGGATCGAAACATTAGCCCCCAAGGACAACAAGTAGCAGATTATCTCCGTGGCAATCACAATCAAGAATCATCAATCACAAACCCCATTTCACGGAACCCCATTCACATGACAATCATCCGACGAACCGAATAAACAAGCACAAGCCCGCTCGCTGCCCAACCCTGAAACCAGCAAAAAGCAACACAACTAATCCAACCCCCCCAGTGCCCACGAATAGTAATCACAATGTGTAATATACCTACCCCCTCAGTATAGGTATGTATCTCGGTATACAGCAACAATAACTCTGAAGAAATCTCCTCAAAAAAAGTACATACATATGTACATACATACATGTAACATAGGTACATACATAAAACCACTCCAACCCAAAAACAGATAAACCCCCGCAAGTGGACACTGGGCAGGATTTCCCCCGCGTGGCCCCGTGCCGGTGCGGCAAACAAAGGCTTGTGTTGTGTATGTAACTTGTGGCAGATCAAGATGGATATTGTACCTTATGTAGGTAGTATATGTAAGCCTATAGGTAGGTATTTTCTGTACATATGTTACCCAACTACATACACAGGTACCTAACCAACATGCATCTAAATGGCGATAGTATCGGTATAACACATCTACCTAGTATATCGAGAGCCTCTTCCTTCAAAGTTCAAGAGCCATTCGTCGTAGCAGACAACAAAAGAAAACCCTCATCTCTACGTCCGACTCCTGCATACATACATACATACATACATACATACATACATACATACATACATACATACATACATACATACATACATACATACATACATACATACAT
>SRPS01000042.1:0-139173 GCA_018360175.1 Claviceps arundinis | reverse complement strand
GCGGCGTGCCCAGTGAGTGCTCAATGTCTTATCCTGTTATTCGCCGCAAAATAGTTGTCAACTTCGCCGTCTCCCGCGATCCATTGTTACCACTCATATGTGTATGTACACTAGCATCAAACACACCGTTAGCCAGTTTCTACGCAGAGTGCCACGGGATGACTTTAGGAATGCCCAAACTCCCCATCGGTCTCGGTCTTATCATGGGATGCCACTATCATTGCAAATTCGTTCAGACCATATGTTCCGATCCTCAAAGCAGGCCGTTCGTTCTTGTTGTACCTGAGGTTGAATCTGAGAGACCATACTTCAAAGCCTTGCTCAGTTCCTCCCTTGTCGATGAATCTTTAATCGTCGCCTACTCTTTTGCGTGCTTTTTTTCTTGCCTCCTTGCCTTCTTGCCTTGACTTGTCCGAGTTTCATTTTTTACCTGCTGCTGCTCTGCATTTGCTAACCGTCTACCTGCTTACTGCTTTGCTCTCCTGCTTCGTCGCTACCCATTGCCGCCTGTTTGACTGTCTCCTGCACGTTTTGCCTACTTATTGCTTCCTCCTACTTTATACCCCCTTCTCTTCACATTTTGCTCAATTTATTCGAGTTGCCTCCTCATCATCTTCCTGTGTTGCGTTAACCATTCCGATTTCCTCTTTGCCTGCTCTTTGCCTGCTCGCTGACTTGCTTCATTTACCTGCCTTTCTCTTTTAGACTCACACTATATGTCTTTTTCGCTTGTCCCCTTTCTATCGTCCCTTTTTTTTGTTTTTGTTTCCTCCTGTTACTCACCTGCCGGTTTTCATTATCTCTCGTTCGTCTCTTCTATCTTTCTGTCTTCGTTTACATTCTGTTCACCTTGTGCTTGCGGTTGTCTTTGTTCGCTGATCAGTGACTACATGCTCGTCTCCTTGGCGATGTGTTTAGTTGCTAAGCTTCAACTGCTTTGCCTGGCAGCTCGCTTCTTGTTGCAGCTCGTTACCTCGATTGCACATTCGCTCGTTTCTCCTGGGTTGCCTGCTGATACCTTTTACTAGCTTGATGCTTTTGTAATGCTTGCTTCACGCTCGCTCTCCTTCGGTTTGCTTCCTATTTTATTGCTCATTGACTGACTGACTGATTTTTTTGCTCAATTGCTTCCAGGCTTTTCACTCACCTGCTTCATATGTGCCTCATATGTGACGAGAGCCAGTATTTGGGTTTCAGAACTGATGAATGTTCATTCAGAACGCAATAATCGACCGTGGCTCTTAGGGTCAGCTGCTAAGTTAACCCTAAAACTAATCTACACGACTTCGCCGTACCACTTGGCTTCGACGTCGCTTGGTCGAAGTGACGTGGCAGGAAGAACGAGGCCTCTTGGATGACGTCTAGACTCTAGGCTATCTTTCCGCTGCTGTCGTGGTCATAAGCAAGATTGCCGGCGCAAGACAGATTCACGGCGCCACACGATCAAGACCGAGTGCAAGTGGAAGGTGGCTGCAGTAGCGTCTGATCCTCCTGACTTAACCGGCCCCTTCGAACTTCGTCTCGGCCAGACGGTGCTTCATAACCACGGACCGAGCAATCCTATTGCCCTCGTCGGACACCGCCAGCGCAATCGAAAGAACCATGAAGCCTTGGTGGGCCGTGGCTGAGCTGCCCGACGCTGGCAACCCTGCGCGTGTCCTTAAACTGTTCAATGACATTAATCAAGCGCGAGCATGGTGTCATCACGGAGACCGAGGACAATTACAATCTCCTCTGGCGCCGTGGTCTTGCAGAAAGGAGAGTGATGAACCAAGGAGATCGGGCGTGCTACAGTATATTCACTCTCAAGCGCTTGAGATGGTGATCGAGAACCTTCAGAAGGCGCGGGAGCGTCTTAAATCATCTCACCGTGAAGATGGCACGCCTTTTACGCACTCCGCCATCTTTGCCAACTCCGACAACACCGAGAACCGCTGCTGCAACGATTGCGTCTGTAACAACGAATCAAAGATTGCACTGCGTGCATGGGGCTGCCATGCTACCACAAGATCATGAGCATCTTGGAGACCGGAAGCGTGCTCAATACCACGGACTTCGATCTTAACTTGAGGCTTGCCCTGCTCTAAACAGTGACTGGAACTCTCCCCGACGGATGGCCGGACACTGCGACAGAGTTTGCCCTACATAACACAAGGGGCACACAGGTGATCGGTGGTGACATACATAATACATATTTGTTAGAAGGACAGCTGGCGGTGATGATTTCTTCTCTCTCATCATTTTTTCTTCATTTTTTTCAACATCACTATTGACCATTGACCAATGACGCTGGTCTGCAACCGCACCTAGGACAGCTTGTAACAGCAGCTTCCCTGGCACCTTCAAACTCCTGCTTCTGCCGATATCCCTGCCGTGCAGCGAGCGTTGATGCCGGCGCCTTCAGCAGAGCAGCCTTGCCGTGAGCAAAGAAAACTCGCCCTTATGCTCCTATCGGGATTGCATCGAAATACAGTTATGTCTTTCCTATCTAGAGGAAATCCCACTTTCAAAAGCGCCTTATTGATCTCCGACTCTCCGTAGTCTGGAATGGGAGTGATTTTAGAACATTGATCCTGTGAATTTTGGTGTCAAACTGGGGAGGGTTTCTTACCATATTTTGAAAGAGTATAGCCACAGTAATAGAGCGCTGGAACACAGGTTCCAGCCTTCGCAACAGGTACAATCCCCACCACTATGGCAGCTATCAGAGATGTGAACTGAACCATGGTCAAAAGAAACTCAAGCAAGTGTAAGAGGGAAGGGTAGATGAACAAAACGTAAAGAAGCTTGGAGTTGGGGTAGATACTTCGAATTCAATGATTGAGTAGGGGCATTTTATACCTGGTCAACGGGTCAAGCATGCCCATTTTCAGTCCTCTCTGTAGTCTTGGTTGCCCGGACTGGCCACAGCAATTCCATAATGACAACACGGCGGGTGCAACTAATCCCCGCTACGCAGCTGATCACGACCACACCTGGACAATTATTGACGATTGCCTCACTTGTACTCTGTATGCCGTCAAGGTTACGGCGGAGGTGACTAGCGGAACAAAGTGATCGACTTCTCTGCACGTCCACTTGTACCCGCTTATTCTTAACGCTCGTAAGCGGCATTGAGTATTCGGCCGATGGCAGAGACAGTCATAGGGGCCAAGGCGACTAATAATACCACATGTTGGGATATCTCCCAGTCAATGTACCTGTATGTATGTATTACTCCATCGATCCATCCACTATAATTCACCCAAGTTGCGCGGCGTTCGAGTACAGATGACGCGCCAAGTTCTAGAAAAGCGAAATCACACCACTCGATCAAGGATGCAAGGTTCATCTGGTCAAATAGGCACACGTTGTATGTGACAGTGCAGTAAAAAGAGCGCAATGCTGTAAGACGGGGTAAGGCCAGTGGATCATGATCAAGCCGAAGGTAGCAAAAGCCGAGTTGATGCCAAATTATATGCTTGGACCACGGCTCGGAGTCTCATCGATTAAGAAACCAAAAATGGAAGATTGTCTTGATTTGAGGGAAATCAATCTTGATGGCGGCTATCTATCTGTCGAGTTAGAATTGTTACACAGCATGATTTGGGGGAATTGTGAAGCACTAAGATAATCAAGCGAATCCCGTGTGTAGGTAATATTGATGGTCACGACTATATCGACAAAATTACAGGTGTATCCGGGACGTCAACCTTCCGACCAGATTACTGTAGTGTGCGGTTACATAGGCTTGCACATTAACGTGGATTGCATGGTAAAAGGTACTTGCCCATACTGAAGAAGCTTCTTTTCTCTCTTCATAGTACGTATCAAATGATTGCAACTTGCAATGCTCCTGCGTGGTAGTATAGCGGCTCCGCCGGCTCAGTGCTACCTGCATAGTACAGTGTCACTACAGTTGCCCGTATGACATGGCTCATCAATGCATCGGCTTGGAACTCCGAACACCTAGAAGCATCTATGGTCCCTGTCGATACCGCAGTGAGCACTGAGGAACGCGTTCGCCGCTGGTCCAACGCTTCTTTTCGCTTCAGGCTCGCTGCTCTTGTAAGTTGTTGTGCATCCATGCTGGATTGTATGAACAACAAGCTATTTAGCCATAAGAAGCGAAGATATTTCGATTTCCCTCCAAGCTAACGATCTACTTCTTCCAGGGAGGCGAACCTCAATTCAATGAGTGATCGATTAGCTTCGATAATCCGGCTCATGTTTCCTCGAACTGATGCAGATGGTCGGATTTAAATGCCTCTTGGTCGCCTCTCGAAGCGGCAGGAGACTCGGAGTACAAGGCCCCGTGGCCCATGCGGTCCCCTAGTCATGAGGGCTGAAGGTCGATTGAAAGGTGGTCTTCGCCTAGGCACCCGATCGCATTGATGCGATCGGCGCGGCACTTATTATCTTGGAGCGCAGTGAATCCTCCAGCGAATTTAGGCCGGAAGCGAGGGCCGAAAGCAAGACCTTCTACTTTCCAGCTCCGCTAGCCAACACGACCACGACACACGCAAATGGCTCGTGTGTATCAACAACGGCGTTTTTCAGAGATGCTGGATAATCCAGGAACATTACAAATCTAGTAAGATGCGAGCTCAGGGACTTCGAGTTTGACAATTGTGAGAATCGGATATCCCTACCGGTCCGCCCAGAAGGCCAGAATACTAAGCTGGTAGAAAACCGGCTTAGTGCAGCAACGACCCTGACCGTCGCAACAATTACTCCGAGTGAGACGAGAACGACGTTGACAGAGATATCTTGATCGTCAGGAGCGTTGGGATGCTGCCGCTGCAACCGCATCTACGTACGAATACGTGTACAATACCTGTGTCGATAACGTAAAGGGCCCATTGGAACATTGGATTTGGCCATTACCATGTGAGAATTGTCACGTGTTGATGACTCATGCGCTGGAGACCCCAAAACAAACGTCACCATATTCCCCCGCGAATGTTCAACTTCACTGAATTCCTTCTCATGTCGCATCCAACACGCAGAAGCCGTTTGCAATACCTTCCGACGCCGAGAATGTTCAAGAAGCTGAGCCCGCGATCACGATACGCCTCAATCTATCCCGTTTATGAGCGATGACAGCGCGCCTATCGTCCATTGCCGCAGAGTCCCTCGATATCGGATTCGCTGCAGCCAATTCCCCCAATGCGGAGCCGAGACGAGGAGCTGTTCTTTGAACTCAAGCCGCCTGCCGCCACAGAGGTATGTAGGTATGTACCGGCAGAATCCAGCGAACAGCCCATCTTCTCTCCCAAGAAAAAAAACGAGACTCGCCGTATTCATTTAGCCTCTTCTGCAATGGCACATGATGCCTAGAGCGCTGGGGCGGCGACCGATGAAGCTGTGCCGGTGGGCAATGATACCGGGACGTGTGGCCTCGTCCAGAGTCGTCACCCCCAAGCCAAGCCTGACAGAATTGCTATGGGTGCCATCTGCAAGGCTGGAGGGCTTGTGGAAGATATGTCGTCCTATGCTGGTCGCGAAAGTTGGGCGCACTCGAAGTGCCACTGCCGACGAACAATGCAACAAAGACAAAGACTGCCTCACCGTTCAGACCCTAGACAGTTCCATCGGATGGTCCTTCGAACTATTTTCCCCGCCGAGGGGTTGCGTGAGCGACTATTGCTGCTAGAGGCGTCCCCAGCTCGATACTGCACAGTTTCCGACCTCTGAGCATTCGACTCGACCGAGATACACATAGTCATAAAACGGCTTCCTAGCTGGGAGGCAGCAGGCATTTAAGAGATTTCCGCAGGTTTTTCAAAGCATGTAGTCTCTTCTGGCCCATTTGTCCCTTATCCAACATCACGCCCTATGGGATGGTCACGGGCGGGAGGTGGACCAAGCAACTTTCCCCATGGCAGAATCCCCGCGAGTTGACAGTGAAATAATGGCAAAGGGCGATAGATGATGCCCTAGGAAGTTCGTGGAGGCGACAAGCACGGCTATCAAAGCCGACTTTATGGTCACCTCGCCTTCCACAAGCTTCCCGATCCGAATTCGGCGGGCCAAACCCTCCTTCGAACTCGGGGCGACGATAAACCGCTGTGTGTTCGGCATCATCGCTCAAGGGTCCCGTTCCGACCATCGCATAATCACTCAACATATATGAATGCAATAGAATTCATGTGTCTTCTTGGTAGAGTGTTTTTACTACAGCCATTGAATCAGGAATGTGTATGTATGCGGATCATGCCTGCCTATGATATTGCTTGAGCTACATCATGCATAAGCTTTACTTGTTTGTGACCTTGAAGGGTGTTATATAATCCTGAATCATGACAAGAAAACAAGAAAGCTGTCATCAATTCAATCGTCAAGTACGTTCACCTAAGCTTAAGCTGCACTTCAGATTGACTTCTTCGCTGAAGCATTATAGATGAATTCATGCATACTATCTCTCGTCCATTTCTGCTACAAGGCCTACGTTCGTGCTGCTTGCCGCAGATTGTTCAAGCCTCATCGTCAAGCTCTGTGTTGAACCATCGTGACCGATACAGCACCTGATCCCAAATGTTCGGTTGCTTTCTTCCTTCAGATATATAACTCACGTGTTTCCCAAAGACCTGACCCCATTGCGCCTGGACATACAGCGTGTTGCCGTTCTCGAGAATATCGATCGATTTGATGTCCGATCGTGGCAGGAATACTCCATCCGGACCGTTACGGGTGCCTTCGGGCTGAAAGCCTTTCAGGTATCGTTGAGCAACGTGATCACCGTGCTGGAATCTTTGACTCTCCATATCGAATACGTGCACATCAAGATCTGTTGTAATGAGGAGTTTGCGTTGGTTCGGAATTGATGTCATGGCGTGCGGCCCATCCCACCACTGAGTGTTAGAACCCCACTCGGCGGAGAGTCGGACGGGACTGCTGATGATGTGGGATTCATATTTTGTCTCGAACGAGCCAGCCGTGTACCTGTATGCGTTGAGAATACTCCTGGAGCCCTCTGAAAGCGGTGATCTATCATTGCCAGCAGCCCAAAGTACTCTTCGCTGGTCGTCCCAGAGCACTGCATGAACAGCAGAAACGCCATCTAGTTGCTGCATTGGCGCAGCTCCCACACCTTGCGAGGAAAAGGTATCAAAGATCTTAATGCCACCCCTTATGTCGTTTGATGTAGTAGCAATGGCTATCTTTCCATCAGGGAGCATATCCGCAGAGTGAGTGTTGTCCATGTCATCTCTGTTCAGGCATATTCCAAACGCAACGGCCTTGTCTGTATCACGCCCAGGGTGATGATTGATGATAATTGCTGCGGATCCATGAACAGCGATCACACTGTCTCCATTATTTGCCCATTTACTCTCCGGTACAGAGCACCCCTGGGCTTGACACAAATCATAGAGACATGCCCGAAGCTCGACAGAGATGTTTTTCCCATCCTGCACACTCCAAGACCAAGACGGCTGCCCATTGGTATCATGAATTACAATCCGTGCTGTGCTGGTAGGAGACCCATATAGACCTGTTATAATCTGGGACTTGAGGCTGTCTGCGAACAAGCTAATGCCACTTGGATGAAGCTGGGAGAGAGACCCAAAAGCTGATGGCAAGAGCGTAAGAGCCACCGATGAATACAACAGCCACATTCTTATTTAGAATGATGTAGATTCAAATAAAGGCGCGTGAAGATGGTGTATATGCGAACCTTTGAATAGATCTAAACTCAAATTTGGAACCGGTGTTATTAGTCTTATTCTTTAATCGAAATGACACTTGGAAGCTGTAGCCTGTCTCACAGGAGCAAACAACAGTGGTACATGGCGACCAATGCGTCTGTGCTTTCGTGTGCCAAGAATCAAGATCTCACAGCCTCACAGGACACCATGATCAAGCCAATGGGCCAATGAAAGGCAGGTGAACTGGTTTTCGCAAGAAGATACAAAGCGTAGACTGCCGATGTTGAGTACCCTCATGTATCATCTTTCAAGAGCGGGTTCGCACTCTGACCCATGATGCCTCAAAATACACAAAGGGATAATTATGGACCGCGCGTTGCCCGCTGACAAAATGGACGGGGGCGGAAATGGAAGGACAGTCTTGAAAATTGCGTGGTCGTCACACGAAGCTGTCGTCCATGACTCCGTGCCGTGCTGATAAATTGCTGAATTCGTGGTGTCGATGCGATCAAGTTTATCGCCGCCATCCTAGGCAATGAGCAAGCTAATCCAGCTCAGCTCAAGCGCCACATCAAGAAGCACGGGCCTGATAGTTGTTGTTGAGCAACCGTAGGTATATGAGTTGGCATCACCTTGTTCCCTATGGCTGCTGACAGGCATTTCGCCCCCGATGGCTTCGATGATTTGAGTAATATTGAATGGCAAGTCGTCATGTGAGGCAAATCCGTTCAAGGTGTTCTGTCCTTGTTTCCCTGCAATTGTGTAAGCTCCTGAAGAGAGGCAGTTGCTTACGCGGCAAAGTGATCCAGAGGATACGTCTTGAAAGCACTAGGAGGAGCATTGCGATGCCTTATTACGCGTACTCGACCGACGACGAGCCGCCTCGGTCAGACGCATTTATTTCAGATTGTTTGATGCTTGAAAATGCAAGAAATAGCGAAGAAAAGGCACCACGACCGGAAGTAACAAGAAATAACACCAGCGCGCCTCGTCACCAAGACTCCACGCCTCCAAGGTTCCAAGTCAGTCGGATCCGGGGTCGGCATCCAGGCAAAGAATGTTCTTTGCCGTTGTTTGGTAATGCACAATGCCAGGGCCCAGAAGAAATCGGACGGCCGAGTGACTCGGGTGTACGTCAGGAACGTGACGAACGTGACCACTGCTAAGGAACCCAAGACCCACTTATTGCTCATCACCTGGCCTCCTAACCTCGGAGTACTGGTCAAACGACATCTTGCATTTTATCCTTCACACTCACGAGTCACAGCAGAGCCTGTTTCCTCAGAAAAAGCTGCGAAGTCATGATTACAGTATGATTGGTAATATAGGCGATCTTTCTTTCTCTGCGCAATGATAGCTAACAAGGAATGGCGGTACATTCGGAACGCCACAAAGCAGCTGCCTAGGTACCTAGGTAAGCGGCCGCGAATCCGGTACGAAGTGTTTGGCTTGGCTAGCTCAACAACACATGCTACTTACGAGGTACAAAGTCGTCGATATCCTTACAAGGCGTTCCCATCAAAGAATCAAGAGGCTTTCCACTAGGAACTTGCTCCAGCGGTGTCACTCAAACGTACGGCCTACCTCCGTGGTTTGGTGGCCGGTGGCTGGGTGTGCGGGGCAAAATGCAAATGGGGGCCGCAGTTGGATTCGTCGGCAAACAATCTCTGATAAAATTCACTGATCTCTTGCAAATTCTAAAGCATTCCGTGTTGCTGGGCTAATGAATTCTTTCTTCTGCATTCGCAGAAATCTCCTACGTGCCACGTCTTTGGAGGTTTAGAATGGAGTGAAGACTGAGGGCCAGTGTCTACCTACGCAGCTGCTCAAGTCAAAGATGCTTAGGGTGGTGTCGGTGCTCGATGAAGGTCGTGATCTCTGGCCTCAATCATACATATGTAGGCGAGACCATTGTCTTCTACACCTTCGCTCATGCTCGTGCATCTGCTCCAACCTCTGACTTATTCCGGTTCTCTTGCCACTGTCCCACACATCATTGTTCCCGACAGTGTACACTATGCACCACGATATCCTCATTCCTGGTCAATACTTACTCCCAAGTCGCTCAGTCAATTTACTTCCAGAGGTCAAAAGCTTGTCGGGCCCAGAGCTTCTCCTGCTGCCATGTGGCTAGACGTCCTTCGGCTGTCATAACGTCAACTTAGAAAGGGAGACTTTGCGTTGTGCAACCTCGCCGTCATTGCCCGCCGGGATGAGTAGGCCAAATCGGTGATGGATAATTAGTGGAAGACAAGGCCCTTCTCTTTTTGAGCTCCAGTCTTGATCTCTTGACAAGTCGGTGCATTTCAGAGCATTTTCATTCGTCTCAGTGCAAGCAAAGAACGAGGTTCGGTTCGTGACGGCTTTCAGTTTGGCATTACACTAGGGCCCCTTCGGAGTCCTGACGCCGCGATCTTCCGTTTCTTCATTCGTTCTTAGGCTAGGGGTGAACGCGTGAAGCGAAGAATTTGAGAGGTGTCACTGGTCAGGGTAACGTGGCTTAATTGAGAGGACCATCCCACAGTCACTAACTGTCACTAGCAAACTCAATAAGTGCCGTCTGGGTGAATCGTCGTCCAGATCATTCTTTCTACCGAGAACCCTAGTTTCGAACCAGTCGATTAGTCGAGTACTCTTAGTGGAGAAAGCGGATGTTATGATCGCGTCCTGACACCCTCACGACCACTCCGACAAAGACACGAGATGCAATTACTGATCGGACACGCGACCCCCATTGTGCAAAGCCCAAACAATTCGTCAAACAGTCTATATATAGCAGCTTGCCCATGATATAATTGAAGACTTGAATATGGTCCTCACATCAAGATTTCCAGCCATCACATCAGCGACTGCAATCATCATGGCCTGTGTCAAAGTGGCAAGCTTATTTCTCCTCAGTCAGCTGGTGGCTGCCGCCCACCTAATGCCTAAATCACCAGCATGTCTGCCAGTACACATGATGGTCGCGCGAGGAAGCCTTGAAGCTTCTGGAACTGGGATTCTGCAATCGTTGGTCGAAGCAATCTCCAAGAGGCACCCGAGCTCTACTGTCGAGCCCATTGACTACCCTGCCGGGATGGAAGATTATGATGTGTCCGTGACCGCAGGCACGCAAGCAGTGAAGAATCAGATTACTTCATACGTCGAACGCTGCCCAGAATCTCAAGTCGTCGTGTTGGGCTTCTCCCAAGGGGCACACATCACAGGGGATGCACTTTGCGGCGGCACAGCGTTAGACACTGGGGTCTCCACGCCGCCTTTGAGTCGCGATATTGCTCGCCACAGTAGGTTGCAGCTCCAATTCTCTTCGCCGTATACTTAAACTTTTGATACAATACACCCCATGTAGATTATTTGTATATGTTCACCCCTCTTTTCATCTTCTCTAACCTCTCAAGTCTCTGCTGTTGTCTGGTACGGCGATCCGCGCCACGTTCCAGGAAAGCCATTCAACAAAGGTAACGCAACAACCGATGGAGTAAGTTTCGCAATGCCTCATGGACTCGGTTCTGTCAGTAACTCATTTGTGCGCTTAGATGTTTGCACGCGAAGGAGACCAGTCCTGTGATAAATACTCGGATGTTCTGGCCTCATACTGTGATGACGGCGATGCGTTCTGCGCCACCACTGGAGACGACCTGATCGTCCACCTCACCTATCCGGATAGATATGATGAGACGGCTGCAGAGTTTGTCAGTGAGAGATTGACATCACGACACTCGACAGCGCGAAAAGCGATCTAAGAGGGTATCGCTGGGTGTCCAATGTCCAATGCATAATATGGACCATTGAACGCGATCGCCATCGGAGAAGAATTGTTGTGGGGTTCTTGCTAACAAAGCGGAGGCTCAATGAGACTTCGAGATTTGAAACAACGTGTGTCATTGTGTACAATATGTATCAACAACTGATACACATGCAATCTGTTCAGTCGTTTAATTTCAGGATCTTGTTTGGATCAATTCCCATCCTTTGCAGCATTGAAGCATTGGTTTGAAAGAAAGTTTGAAGTCACCAATCGCGTTGCTCACGAGTCACTGATCATTGAACCCGCCGAGCGCTTATTTTGCTTTCGCCCGCCGGAAGCAGTTCCATCCCATCCAGCCTCGTTTGCCACATCTTTCTTGATATGTATTTTAACCATATTATATTCCGACATGCTGTGCAGAGAGCGTTTCTCCGCTGACAACGAGGCCCCAGCATGATAAGGGTACCAAGAAGCCTTTGTTCACTCTTGACAGTTCGTACTCAACGTCGTGGCCTTCAATTACTCGGTCCAGCAACATCTCCACTGCCTCCCGGTCGCGCCGCCATGTCGATGACGCCATCACCCGACGACATCGCCATCGAGCTTCCTGACGGCCTCACAATAGATCAGTTAAAGTCGTTCCGACCATACAAAGTAGCCAATTGATCCCTTAATCTTAGACAGTTTTCTGAACTCCTGTTTGGATTCTTTCAAAACCTTTTTCTGACCTCGACGCAGGAATGGACGGCCAATTTGAGCAGAAGTCTTTCGCTCCAAAGCAAGACCTCCCATCCCTTCCACTCTAATCCCTACGTCCTACGATCCATCCAAGTCCAGTCTTTTGATCGATTCGGCAACCAGCGCCTAGGATTTGTCAAGGTCACTGCCTCAATTTCTAACTCCTCGGGCGAATCACTTCCTGCGATAGCTCTGCTTCGCGGGCCCAGCGTGGCCATGCTCGTCATGCTCATCCCTGATGACGTACCCGAAAAATCCAAGGAACGATACGTAGTTTTAACAGTGCAACCTCGCGTTCCGGCTGGAAGCTTGGCCTTTGTGGAGCTACCAGCAGGAATGGTAGACGACTCTGGAAGTTTCAAGGGTGCGGCAGCGAAAGAAATTGAGGAGGAGCTTGGCTTAGAAATCCACGAGGATGAGTTAGTCTGTCTTAATCAATTGGCGGACGAGGCTGTAAAAGATTCAGGGGGGGAAGGAGAACAACTCCCAGCGGCCGTGTTCCCCAGTGCGGGCGGTTGCGATGAGTATGTTACGATATATTGCTACGAGAAGAGGATTCCAAGGGCCCAATTGAATGACTGGAGCGGGCGTTTGACGGGATTAAGATCGGAAGGGGAAAAAATAACACTCAAGGTGGTCCATATGAAGGACCTTTGGAAGGAGGGTGCAAGAGACGCAAAATGCCTAGCGGCTGTTGCGCTCTGGGAAGGTTTGAAGGGGGAACATCTGCTTTGACGGCAAACAATAAGAACTCCATTGAAACATGCAATAAGAAACAATATTATCACGTACCAGTACTGAGTAAAGGAGAAGCGAACATTAAGTTCGTATATTTGTGCTCTGAATTAACAGTCTCCCAGAACACTTATCAGTGACCGCTAGTTGTATCCGAGAGTTCACGACTCAGAACTTGAGACTTTGCGCTAGTAGCATTCCTTCTGCGAGCGTCCCAACCCTCGCATCGATTGCGCAGCCTTCCTTTGCCAGTCTTTCACACTCATGCCACAGTTCCGCCAGCTTGACCGTGAATACCTCAATGAACTCTCCATCTTCTAATTGCGGCTTCGGGTCTTGGTTTTCGGGCAGCGTCATATCAATCTTCATGTGCACCATTCGGAGATTCGTGTTGCAGAATCCGGGGTCGTTATACATGATTGGTGTAGTCTCCGTGACCGTCCCTATGTAGCCGGTTTCTTCTCGCAGCTCTCGGATAGCAGCTTCTTCCGCCGATTCCCCAGCATCGACCAAGCCTGCTGGCACTTCAATAGTGACCTTTCCAATTGGTGGGCGATATTGCTTCTGCAAAATTATCTCTCCGCCTGTCGGCTTGTCCAGGATAGCGACAATTCCGACACCGTCAATTTCGGCGTTCTGGGGACGCGTCCGACGCTCGGCCGATTCCCATGTCCGGAAGGCGCCATTGGGATCTTGGTAGGTGATTCTGAGAAGGGGTTCGACTTTGGTAAGCCACAATGCACAATGATTTCAGAGAGATTTGGAAAAAAAAATGGGTATCCGTGACGGCTTCTTTGCTTACTTGGTCAGCTTGATCCATCGGGCTTCGCTATCTGGCTAGGAAACGAGTGAGCGAAGCGTCTATTTGCGCTGGCAGCAAGCTAGGTAGCTCCATTGAATCAATTGCGACTTCTCGTACCAAGGCCTCGGAGGAGATGACTTTAGAGTTTGCTGGCGACATGAGGAGATGGCAACTTTTAATGTTGTTGCTGCCGGTGAATTGACATGATGACAGATGGAAATTGTATTCGGCGGCCCGGCGTTCAGTCCATACCTGTTAGCGCGGCCATTTCCCCCACCAGCAGTGCCTGCGCGCTGACTTGGCCACCCTCAAGACTCCGCAGATACAGTGGTCCTCGACTCCCCGTTGCGTCGCGTCGAGGTACCTCGGCACGTACGCCATGCGATCACCCCGTTCAAACTCGTTCAAAGTTATTCAATTTCTGTACAATATTGCGCGTCTTTAGCAAGCAACACAAACTCGATACAATCAAGTTATAACTTATGATGCACACGTACCCTAATGCATGCACATAGTACCTAGGTAGGTAGGTACTCCGAAGAGGAGCTTGTTGCGGAGATCGCTGCGGGCTCTAGGCGGATCAGGTGATTCAGGTCCCTACGGTACCTAAAGCAATCAGCCGGCCCGCGAACCAGGTTTACGGTTTACCCCGCGTATCGCCTCAAATTGGCTTCTCGCTTTGTTCAACTGCCGAGTTCTTCAAGCCATGTAACTGAACAACGCTGTGGAAGGCTGTGATCAGTGGATCACTGATGCGAAGCTCGCGCGCGGTCGAATCTAGGCGACCTCATTTCAGTGCCAGAGCTGAAGCTGAGGTTACTGTACGAAAGCTGATGACCGAGCATACCTAGCATGTCACTGGGAACAGATCGCAAGTCTTGTCATGATGGCAGGACTCTTGCATCTTCGATGGTTGCAACTATCCTTCAAAACCATTGTCGCTTTTGAAAATGATAATTGTCTTGACGTAAACTTTTGTTTACTATAAGAGTTTAGTTAGATACGAGAGAATAATCAGGCAAGCCATTCCGCTCATAACATGTGATACTTGTCGTGCCCACGGCTTATTGTACAAGAGAATTGACAAGTTCGATCACAAGATGACTTGCCACCTCCATCCCGTGACTGATACGCGAGTCGCTGCGAGGATAAGCGCGGCAGCCAACATGACGGAACCACCCCAGATCTGAGCCCCCAAAAATGCACCTCCTTCCCGATCAATGATTGCCCCAGCTGTAGGCGGGCCGGCTAAGGCAGAAAACGCGCACAATGTTTCAATCATTCCAAACCGAATTCCCATCTTCTGCGGGTCCGTCGTTAAACTCGCCAACGACGGAACGTATGTGGCTTGATTTGCGCTGGTGGCCAAGCCGTAAAACACACTGAAAGCATACATACTCGGCCGGGTCTTGACAGCAGTCCAAATGAAAAGCATGGTGCCTATCAGTCCGGTCGCTAAGATGTATACATTGATGGGACCGAGATGCCGATTCGCCACATGTCCGACAAATGGTCGAACCCCAATGCCGAC
The DNA here is from genome assembly GCA_018360175.1 of Claviceps arundinis. Lineage (NCBI taxonomy): Eukaryota > Fungi > Ascomycota > Sordariomycetes > Hypocreales > Clavicipitaceae > Claviceps > Claviceps arundinis. The sequence goes on along the minus strand of SRPS01000042.1, from coordinate 123,991 downwards.
CGCATTCGTGATGAGAAGCAAGTTGACAGATTCGAGCGAGGAAAATCCAACAATATTTCGCGCATAGCTATTTATCTGTATTGTGGTATGTCAATCGGTTGTTCGTGAACGCTAAAGCTCGGGGATTCTGATTTCGACTTACATAGAACAGACCGAAATACATGCCGTAAAAATTGAAAAAAGCACCGACAGCGAATAGGACGTATGACTTTTCTTTGAACGCCGCCCATTCAATAAACGGGCCTGTCTTGCGCCCAGGAAGGCGTGGGCGCAACAGCAAGCATGATAGAACGCAGATTATAAGCGCGATGAGCGCGGCGACTCGGGACGCCCAACGAAAGCCAATCTGAGGGATCAAGTACTGCACTGTGGTGGGAAATATTACTCCGCCGGCAGACGTGCCAATGCCAGACAAGGATAACGCCAGAGATTTGTGCTTCTTGAAGTAAGAGCTTGTAATGCTGACAGCGGGGGTCGAGCCGATTCCGATGCCGAAACCAAGGCAGATGCCCTGAGCAAGCATGATTTCCCAGTATTCTGAGCAGAAACTCGTCATATATGAGCCGAGAACGACGAAGAAGCAGCCCACGATGATAACCTCGCGTGGATATCCAGCGTCCGCGATGCGACCAGCAGGGGCACAGACAAGGAAGCCGATGAACACTTGAATAGAGCCGATCCAAGATATATTTGCCGAATTCATCCCAAGGGTATCGACATAATACAATTGGTACACTCCCCAGGTGGCAGCATAGCCCCATGAAACTGCATTGGCGAGATTGGCAGCAATTACCTGAGACCATGCCAGCCAACCACCATCCGGGGGATCAAAGTCGAAATCAGACACTTCATCAGGACATTTCTTTTCGTTATCAAGGTCTGTAGGGAGACGATCTGGATTGCAGAGAGTGATGGCTGATGAAGATGAGGATGTGGAAAATCTGCTGCCACTGCCTCCAACAAAGTTGCGGATATCACAATGCTCCATTTTTTCGCTGGAAACTCTCGGAGCATTCATGCTTGAAGAAAAGTCACCCTACTCATGAGAGTGGTGAAGGCCGAATAAATAGGATCAACTCAGATCTGTTCGGGTAAGGAGGGCTATGGGTCGCATTTTCAACAGCCTCTCTAGTCACTCGTTACCTTCTTTCCATCTTTATATGTATATTGGTCGCCGTCCTCATGACTATCAAGGTCACGCGGATGATTCTGTTATCAACTAGTAGCTACCAACTTTGTTTCAGTCTGCATGCCGAGACCGCATCTAATCTTCCACGGAGCCGAGGGCAAGTAGGTACGGATGATACATTCTCGTCAATCAGTGCAGTACGGCATGAGGAATCAAGATAGGTTTTGTTTTGCATCCCCTTTTTATTTCCTTTCCTCGTGGTACAAAACCGCCTTTTCCGCGATATGGGTCATTCCCTGCCCAGCCATTTGGGGAATGCATTCCTCACGGCTGCCGCATTCCGGGCCTCGTCATATGCGCGCTTCGCGACGCGACCTTTAGTCATACTAGGCGTATATACGGTGATTGGGGTGAGCTCTTTCGTGAGACATGACTTTAAGTACATGGATTTGATCCATACTGAGCGGCTGGCTGAGCCTCGTTATCTAGCATCTGTGGTATAGCCTTCCACTAAGCACTTCACCTTTCTATGCACACACTGCGCAGCACGCCTATGATGTGCTCTATTCTTTCCTGAGGGAGATTCATTTCGAGCTCGATTGCAGTCCTGTCACCTGTGAACTGTCATCATGTCTCGGAACCTTACTGCTTGACAAGTCACAAGTCACACAGCATCCAGAATATTTGCACGCTAAAGTGACTCGTGAGTGGTCGACGTATGCATCTATTATCAGCATACTAGAGAGCAATGCACGTGGGTGGACAAGATGAAAAGGCAAAAGACATTCAAGATAAGCCTAAGGTAAGACGTAAAGAAAAAGGCTGGGCTCATTCTGAAATTCTGAAATTCTGTCAAGATAAGCTTCGGCCTCATCTTGAAACCTGGAAGCTTCCAATTGAGGCGATGATAAATTACCCTCCTTGATGTCGTGATTCTTTGTCTTTGGAGAGGAAATAAGGAGGTGGTCAAGTTGTGAGTTGGGTATTAGCGTCTCAGTACTTCTGTTTCCTCCCGCCGGAGCTATCTTATTTGTCTTGTTTCCAATATCGTGCTGCTGGGCCTGCCACTCTACGGCCTATATTACATTGACTAACGTCAGCGGCAGGAAAGGTGTTGGAGACTGTGATCCCCATATTGACGATTTCGAGCAGTGTTCAGTCCCCAGTTTCATTTCAGCCAATATACCGACATTCCCAGCAGTTAAGTCATTGAGTCGATTCTGCTCAGTCAACAGCGCCATCTCGTTGCGCTATTGACAGGGAGAAGGGAAGATATCTGCAAAACTGTGTTCCGTTGTATGTAGCCTCTGCACATGAATGGCCGAGAATGGACTGGATTCCTTCCTCCGTGCAATCTCTAATCTCGCATGCCTTCCATGCTAGTATGCGTCTGGTGCAAACTCGCTAGCACGCTCCAAGGAAGATAGTGAACCCATATAAGAATGCCACCACGCCATGTACGATATGCCAGGCACCGTTGCACCTAAAGTGTTCATGGACGAGTTCGTATCTGACGGGCTCAAGCTTGCGCACATGCCACTCACATTCGCATTCACCTCCATCTGCGATGAGGGACAGCCTTCCAGGTCCGGGTGTTGATGGTCATGGAAGGGCGTAAATGAAAAGTCGAATGGGAGTTGCTGTAGCTGTGCTTGCGAAGTAACACACTCATCGGCGATACTGGCAGATGAAAATGACCCAGGCCATGGTATTGATGGCGAGACTCCGGAGTCGTCCGATAGTTGACTGGTCGGGGACTCAGTCAATGTGTGTTGTCTCATCTGTCGTTCTTCGTCGTAGAGAGGCTGAATACATTTGCGGCCAGTCGGCGTCTTTAGGTGACGAGCAAAGTCGTGCAACCGAATGAAGCGACGGCCGCAGCCCCAGCAACCATTCGACTTCAATTCTCCGTAGCACAAGAAATCTTGCTGTTTTTCGGAGGCGCCAGCGCCACTGTTTCGCGATGGGGTCGTAGCCCCATAATTGTCCCAAGACGCGCAAGAGTTGCTATGAGGCAGTATTTTGAACGTTGATGCGCTCTTCAGTGGGGAACAGTGACGAGAGCCGCGGCTTTGAAGCCGTTTTCTTCGCGTGGCATTTTGGGGATGACCTGGCTCAATGACATCGTCATATTGCATCTCAGCGTGCAACCTTTTTCGTTTGCTCTGCCCTGAGTGCTTGTATTAGTCCTGTTCTCTAGGTGTTGAAGCGGGATCCATGATGTCAATTTACCCTTGGACGAGCAGCCATCCATGCTGGATTCACTACATCTCTGCATCCTGCTCCAATCGAAGAATTTGAGGTTGATGTGGCCGTGAAAGTCTATTCTCGAGCAGCTATCACATGCATGCAAGAACAATTGTGGTTGCTGCGTCTTCGGAAGCTGAAATCCAGCAACCTTTTGGTTCGGGGATCTGTTATGTTCTTAAATAAGTCCATTCTCTGGCGAATGCGGCCCCATCACGACTCTCAAATCTCGTCTCATCTCGACTCTCGAGACTCCCCGGCTTCTCGAATCTCCAGACTCCAATTACATATTATAGGGATCATGTGGGGCATTCAGACAGGCTGTATGTACATACCTCCTACCTTAGGTACCTAGGCTGTAGCTGTTGGTCACTGCGGGAGAGCCTCGTCCATTTTATACGCTGAAGGCCTGTTAATTGGCCCGGACTGCTGGGCTCTGATCTGTCATCCCCCACTGATGACCGAACTCGCCCGACCGCATGCTAACCTTGGCCAACGAACGACGCCCGGGACGCGGGAACGTGGCAGTGCAACAAGGCCTCTCTTTCCGCTCCTAATTCCTTGACTTAGCAAAGGCACTTATCTTCTGCATCCCTTCTACTGTACCGTGTCCCCGACCTGTCATAGCATGTCCAGCGTATGTATGACCCGGTAGAGAAGACCTACTCGCGGCAACAGATCTCGTTGGGTAGTCATGGCCCCGTCCGCCACCAAGAAAGCTAGATTGAGAGTCTTCGCACCCAAAGTCCGCACCGGGTGCGTGACCTGGTGAGTCTCCTCCTGCAGTGATGCCTCCACTTCCCGACTTCTGCCTACACATTTACCTTTTATCTACATGCATACGTATAGTGCATGGCACTGCCAGCTTGACCCTTGGGGTTGCCTTCTTGCTAACATGGTCTTGTCAGTAAAAAACGACGCAAGAAATGCGACGAAGAGAAACCCATCTGCCGACGATGTAGAGACGAAGACTATATATGTGACGGGTATCTCAATATTGTGTCGTCGAAGCAGGCTCGTAAACCAAAGTCTCATTGTCTCGCGGAGCATACCGCCCTGATTAAACAAAATCTGCCTGGGAACGCATTCGAGCATTATTTCCGGCATCACTTCTTCACGTTTACCATCCTCGACTTGATGGACTTACCCAAAGCGACGACTTTCTGGACGACGACTCTCGTCACTCTCCAACAGCATAATTCGTACATACAGCCAGCTATTACGGCCCTCGGCGCGACTCACTGGCTGTTCCTATCCGGCGTTGAGAAGACTCCTCATTTGCAAAAGTTTATCGTGGACCAGTATAATCAAGCCATTTCCAACCTCATACCCGCGATGGAAACTGGGAAGTGCTCCGACATGGAACCTATTCTGGCATGTTGCCTCTTGTTCGTCTGTATCGAAAGTCTTCGCGGCAACCAAGCACAAGCGATTCGTCACCTCGAGGCCGGGTCGCGGCTTTTTAGCGAACAACTGCAATCTACAAATTCGGCTCTATCACTGCAATGGCTTGCTGCAATGTTCCAATCCCTTGGCAATCAAGCGGCTCTTTTTGCCGAGAAGCAAGTCCTTCGAGATCTGACAAGTTTCCTACCTGCACTAGACAGCGATTCTTCCGAGGCCTTCACACATCTGGATGAGGCCAATGAAGCACTAGACAGATTGGACAGTACTTTCAATCGCATGTGCTGGGATTGCTCAGACAATTGTGAAGACGTTGCCAAATGTCCTGATAATTGCAGCTGCGAGAGTTGCCTCGTATGGAACGCCTTTGAGAACCAAGTGGCAACTTTCAGCATGCAGTTCCAGCCGTTGGTCAAGAGGATTGAGGCAAAAGGGAATCTTGGCGAACGACAGCGGCTGGTTCGTTTGCAACTTGTGGAAAAGGCTTGGCAAATCCTTGTCGACGTTCCTGAATACTGTTACGCAAACTTCAAGCCTCAGCACTCAGACGAACTTTTGGATCTCATTGAACGCAGCCTAAAGCTAGCGGCCCATCGGCCGACTTTTTCGCTCAGCGCAGACATCATCCCTGCGATCATCGATGTCTACGACTATAGCCCCAGTGCAGAGCGCCGGAGAAAGGCAATCAGTCTGCTACGGTCGTACCAGCTCCGGGAAGTAGTATTTACCAGTCAACAGGTGGCTGACTTTCTAGAAGATCACTTCTCTAAACTATGCCTAGGGGAGGCGAAACAAGAGTGCTCTGATGAAGGTAGCTCGGCGTCAAAGGATATGATTATTTCGGAGCGTCTACCACACACGCCTTCTTTACGCTCGCGAATGTGGGAAATTTCATCAGCCAGGGCGGCGTACTTCTGAGCGTAGCTATGCTATGCTTTTGCTATTCACGGTTGGAGAGGCTTTATAATTCCTTTGTTGGCAGATTTGGTTGGGCAGTATTGTGTCACGTTGCATAGGCAACCATCAAACGCTAGGTTGCTTAAGCAACAATCCGTCGTTTGGAAGAGTCGAGCGACCTTCGGTGAGTTCAAGTCGCTAAACCTTGGCATATGCAAATCCTCACTCTATCGTATATCCCACTGTATCATTTGCTATAACAGGCGACGCTGTTAACAACTCTACGCCTTGCGGTGGACTTGGTCGCTAATCCCTCCCCATCAAACAGCATTGGATCGCGGATCCGTTAATGGTAGAGCGTCTTGACGGACCGAGGCTGGCTCTTGAGCACGCTGGAACAAAGAAGGCATATTTATGTCCACGCACGTCTGGGTTTGATCACAGCGACCGAATGCCGACAATATGTCTTGTCGTAATTCTGAAGCGTCCTTCTAGCTCAGTAACTCAGAACTGGAACGAGCTCAGGTGTGTTTTAATTGCCTCGCCGTGGTAACGCTATGAAGGTGGGAGTGATGCACATCTTCTCAGCTGGGCCAGCTTCTGTCATGTGACAGGAAATCCGTCGCCGCTGCAAGCCTCCTACTAGCCAGGCTCGGAGCCTCACCTCTTACTGCAAATCGACCTGTGGCGTGTCCCATGACAGGGATGCCTGTTGCAGTAGCAGTCTGAGTTCTCCCGAGCATATTATACCAATGTTTCAACATTGCCGGGGAAGGGGGCGACTATTTAGACAATGATGTCTTTGATGAATATAAATTGCCACGCACCTTGATAGATCAAGTAAGAGTAAGACATACTGATCTCCTCTAGCATAGTTGCAATGCACCAAGTCTATTTCATTCACGGATGGCAGTTTCGGTAATTGTGCGAGTTGAGGTCTTCTTGCTAGTCAGTCAATGTATAATCTCAACCAACTACACGTCCATTATTCGACTCACCATGGTTGTCCACTGTGCAGTCCAAAATTGCCAGGTCTTTCCACATGTTTCGTCGACATGAAAATATAAACTTAGGCTCCTGAGCTCCAGTATGTAGCAAGTCCATACGCATTGACGAATAAAAATCCCCTCTCGGCCACTGAATACAATAGAATTTGCGCAACAAGATTAGAATAGCCCCATGTATCAGCGTGTTGCTGGTAGGGTAGGTAGGTATGCTATTATGTACATACATGCTAGTATGCACATATCAGCTATGTATGTATCGTGCACAATCATGTCGTTTACTTACATGTGGAGTGCGTGGGCTGCCAGCTCTTATCGATAAAAGCAGCAAAAATTGGAGTTGTAATTTGTCGACGCAAAGTCCCCGCCTTGCATGTTCCAGTCTCCACTAAACACCACTCACGCTGACAACGACGGACGGCCGCCGAGAGAGACTGCGGAATATCGTCAATTTCAGTAGGATTACTCGATTAGCAAATCCGCTTGTGCTCCATCCATAAATCGATATGTCGGACGACGAGGACTTCATGCAGGAGTCGGGTGATGAGCAGTAAGAATGTGGCAAAACTACCCTCGGGGTTTCCCGAGCTAATCCGAACAATCGCTAGGTATGACTTCGAGTACGAAGAAGAGGAAGAGGACGAGTCAGGAGATGTCGACATCGAGAATAAATACTATAATGCGAAGCAAATGAAAGCAGCGGATCCCGAGGATGCCGTTGCTGAATTCCTTGGGTTGCAATCGTTGGAACAAGAAAAGGGCGAATGGGGCTTCAAGGGCTTGAAACAAGCGATCAAGCTGGAGGTCAAGCTTGGAAAATATGATCAAGTGAGATGCAGTCGCTATGATTGTGCAATATTCCATCGTCACTGACATTAAGAGTTAGGCCGCAGATCATTTTGCGGAGCTTTTGACATATGTCAAATCAGCGGTCACGAGAAACTACTCAGAGAAATCCATCAACAATATGCTCGACTACATTGAGAAGGGGGCGGATGGAGACGAAGCATCGGAGAGCTTGGAAAGGTTTTACTCCCTCACGTTACAGAGCTTCCAAAGCACGAAAAACGAAAGGCTATGGCTCAAGACCAACATCAAGCTTCTCAAGCTCTTACTCGACCGGAAGGAGTACAGTCTTGTTTCCAAGAAGCTGAAGGAGCTTCACAAAGCCTGCCAGCGACCAGATGGCACGGACGATCCAAGCAAAGGCACCTACTCGCTCGAAATTTACGCTTTAGAGATCCAGATGCTGGCTGAGACAAAGCACAACAAGCAGCTGAAGGCCCTATATCAGCGGGCACTCCAAGTGAAGTCGGCTGTGCCTCACCCCAGAATCATGGGTATCATCCGAGAATGCGGCGGAAAAATGCACATGGGGGAGGAAAATTGGAAGGAAGCCCAGAGCGATTTCTTTGAATCATTTCGCAACTACGACGAAGCAGGCTCTCTGCAACGTATACAGGTGCTCAAATACCTTCTTCTGACCACCATGTTGATGAAGTCAGACATCAATCCGTTCGACTCACAGGAGACCAAACCTTACAAGTCCGATCCGAGGATATCAGCCATGACGGAGCTTGTTGATGCTTATCAAAGAGACGATGTGCACGCCTACGAAAAGGTTTTGCAGACTCATCAGGATATTCTCGACGACAGCTTCATTGCTGAAAACATCGACGAGGTCACTCGCAACATGCGCACCAAAGGCGTATTGAAGCTAATCGCGCCCTATACCAGGATGAAGCTTTCGTGGATTGCCAACCAACTACAGGTGTCCCTGCCAGAAGTGCAGGACATTCTTGGGTTTCTCATCGTGGATGGCAAGATTGATGGGACGATCAACGAGCAAAAACAAATACTGGAGATAAGGTCGGACGCTGATGTGAAACGCACACAAGCAATGGACAGGCTTTCCTGTTCAGTACAACAGTTGTCTGCAGCGATCTTCAAGGAAGCCGAGGGCTTCCGAAACATGGATGCCAGTCCTTTGTTCGACCAAAGCATGGACTACCAAGGTCTATCAATGACACGAAATTCGATTCTCCGAAGCGGCGGACAGCAGAGGACTAGGAAGGGCAAACTGCAGGCGGCTGTTTGGGCTTGAATGAAGCAACATTGATGAAGTAAATATGACGAAACGAAATAACTCATGTTTTTTTTGGTTTGCTCGCTTTCTTTCAAGCTAGTAAAGTTTTGTGTGCTTTCCTGAATTCACCCATCATTCCCTGCCAATGGCTCTCTCAGGATGGAGCCTATGTTACACTATCCACTGGAGGAGAGACTGGTAGGAATTTCTTTGTTTGTTTCACAAAGGCAGGATTGTAGTGCTTTACGAGGAGATTCGCATGCACAGCGAGGTTCAGTAGTGGTTGCGCAAGTTCAATCCCTCGTCATGGTGAGGCAAATCTCGCATTCACGTATTAGTATGAGTTGCACAGAGAACAGACGGGGGAAGAACCAAGATGATGGGAGCGACTCCTTGGTCGCAGACCTAGTAATAATTACTCAAGCATGCAATAGATCAAAGTTTTCAATGGTACGTGGACCATCAGCAGCCCGTCATGTCACAGATAGAATACATACTTACTATGCGATGCTTTGGAGACTGTCACTTATCACTTTTAAGTTTTGGATAAGTATGCACGTGGTGTATGTCTTGACTCTTATCCCCACCGGCGGCGACTTGTGCTTTCTTTGAGAGGTTGCACTGTCAGAAGGAACAGGTCCGTCTGGTCAGCACGTCCATTGAACTAAGCGATTCAGATCTACATATAACTTCTTTACAGAGTGTTACAGAGTACTTACATACAACTTTGCCAGTGCTCCAATTCAGGATTCAGTCTTCGGACCTTTTCTTTTTACATGCCTCTGAAGAGCATCGGTGCATCTCCTGATGTGTATAGCCTACCGCGAAACACATCAATTGGGAAATCCGAGCAGCCAAGCCAGGGTTGCTCGGGAGTCGGGACGTCCTCGTGAATACCTACCTACCTACCATCGAAGCAAGTAGTTCATGTAGCACGCTGCACAGGCGCCTAGGTACTGCGGGGAGCCTTGTTGCATCCATAACGGTATACATAATCCCACTGGACTGGTTGGTCCAGAGAGCCGAGCGTTACAACGAAAGGGGAGTCTCAGGTCTCGGCATGATATGGATGGATGCGAGTCTAAGAGGAGAAAGGAGGGGGGGGGGAGAGGAGAGAGGGGGAGGGGTGAAGTACGGCCGCGATCAGAGACAGGGATATACGACTTTTAGTTTTGGAACGCTGTCATTACGGAGGCATGTGTTGTCGCGGCTTATCATTATTCTGATAGGGCGATTTTCCGCCTTCCCCTCTTTAGCACGCTGTTTGACATTTGTGTATCATAGCTAGGTCACCGACGATTACATTGTTTCTGACAGGTTGCTTTTCTTACACAACATTGCGGACTCAACACGCTGAGAATATGAAGCCACCTGCGGCCGATTCACCCCATGATATAAGAGCACGTAGCTTTGGCTGAGGCGGGTGGTAGTGAAGAGAAGACCCCGTCAGATAGCTGGTCCTGGTTTGCTTGTGATTGGGGCCAAGAAAACCAGATGACGTCCAAGTACGGCGGTCACGCTCGGCAGTGAGATGCATCTGGTGAAACCAGAGGTACCGGACGGGAGGTCGTGAGAGGGTCCAGGGAGTACAAAAGGCGTTGTTGGGATGAACGCGCGCGCGAAATGAGTGGTTGGAGAAAGGGGATGGTTCATTCCCTCGAGTTTCCCTGGAGATGGCCGAAACTTGGCCACATTAGTGTCATAGGTACAAAGTTCCTTTGCGAGACAAAAAATAAGCTTCAGAAAATTACCTATGTACACGCAAGGAAGAATCGAGGTCAAGCTAAACGTGCGCATGTAGCACGAGCGGCTACACATGCAATTTGCAAGCCAAAAACAAAAACAAATGCAAAGTCTCAAATGCGCCCATCGTCGGTCGGTATCGGGTTGCAATGTACTGTACCGCACCGTCTGCTTCATAATTCGCGGACACTGTGCGTGCGACGTCAGATGCGATCATCCAAGGTCTTTTAATTACGCTCGGCTGATAAAGTCGAAGCGGCAGAGCGAATTTGACGGCCCGGATGTATGGCGGATGTTGTGGATGGAGCGAAAAGGCGATGAGAAAGAGAATTGTATACAATGTATGTATGTGTGTACTGTACCACAGGACAGACATGCAAACCGTCGCCAACTTTTTTTTCAGAATCGGACTTGGCGGATGGAGACTGGAGCGTCGCTTGATTTATCACGGTTGTTGCATCGGCGATGAAAGCCTTGAATACCTGTCTTGGGCGGGTAGGCGCCTTACAAGTCACAAGGTGCAGATGCTGTTCGACACGTAGGTAGAAATTTGACGCCGTAGCGACTGTGGGACTCGAGCCTTCATTACCAATTGACGCGCGCCCCCTTGACGCTCCTTTGACGCTCCCGTTCCCCGTAAACCGATTCTTGATCCAGGATAACGGCTCGTTGCGTTCCACTGTGGAACCACTGCAATCTGCAGAGATGAGCTTGCTTCTTGCTAGGAAGTTCTTTTAGGTACATATGTACTCCGTACATACATAGGTAGTATGTAGGTACCTATGTGCCCAAAGGCATCGTAGCAGCGTCGTGAACGAATACCAGAAAGTCAGCCCAAACCACCCAAGGTTCAAGAATGAAACAGAGCATGCAGAAGAAACAGGGGCAATCGAGACGGGTTGGTGGGTGGCATCGCCAACAAAGAACAGAACCCCCTTGCCAGTATGCGTGCGAATACCTACCTAAACTACATACATAGTGGCCTTCCCTGTATGCCTTCATAACCTTCGCACGTCGCGGTTCCTATGACGGTGCGATGCCCAGTATGGCGTGCGTCTGAGTTTGCAGGAAACATCAACAGCCTTGTGCTACATACCTAGCGGCCAGCCTCACACCCCTGTGTACGTACAGCCCATATAGCTTTGTAGATATACCTAGTACACATCAAAGCAGCACTGCGGTAGGCTGATGCAAATTCTGGCAATCTGTGGTCTCTGCAGGGCGGCCGAGGCAAAATCCAGAGGCAAGAAGTCGTTGAGGCTGGAGCTCGTTGGCAAACCACTTCCCGAGTCCCTGCTGGCTGAGCTGAGGGCCGAGGTGAGGGGGCCATGGCGGGGACGAAACTTGCCCAAATTCAACGACGCCGATTATAATTCATAAGCTTATAAGTTTACAACCGCGTGCTCTATTGAGCATTGAAAATTACCATGTCAAACTCTTTGAAGCATTGTGTTACACGTGCCACACACATCGTATATACGAATAACTAGTTGAGGTATTCTTGAATACTCTTCATGCGCTGCCAATTCTATGAAAATGGCCATCAACTCCACTGCTGGCTTACATGCACTTTATCATCAGCACAATGATTATTGTCTTTAGCGTTCGTCGTCTCGTTGATCCATTGCGTGAAAGTACAGAGGTCACCAAAAGCAATAGGTCGATTACTTCCTGTGGAGAGATAAATATCTACATACTCAAAGCCGCCGGACAAGACCTCACTTCAAAGTTCGACTCGATATCGCTCGGCTTCTGGACGTTGAAGTTAGATCGCATCGAATTGAATTGTATTTCCCTTTATTTATCGAACCTCTCATTCTCCCCGTATTCTTTCACATGATTATTTACCTTCGGTTTGCATTTTTGGGGCTGGGATCGGAACTGGGCCAAGAGAAGGTTTACATCTACACAGTACTCGTATGTGCAGTGCAGTCTGTCTGTCAATTCATCGGCACAGGACTCATTTTCGGGGGTTTCAATTGGCTAAATCTCGGTCATGCAAGATGGGTAGTACATAGCAGCACCTTAGCTTGCAGTTGGCCGGAGCTTCTGATGCTTGCAAAAGTGACGCGTCCATCCGGTCTTCGTTTCTCCCCCTGTCTCTCGAGTTTTACGATTACATATTTGCTCGTGACTTGTAGGTATCTAGATATGTACGTACTCTGTATGGTGCCACAACGCGAGAGTCGAGCTTGTCAGGACTCAGGACAAGATAGGTAGGTACATAGTTGAGACTTGGACAATGGATGCGGCTGCAATGCGGACTGGATACGGGGCCATATACGGCGGGGAGCACCAAGATACGACCAGCGGCGTCCAGCGCGCACAGTGCTGTTCTGTGCTGTAATTGCCACGAGTTGGGCGGATCGCTGGCGAAAAGTTATCCTCGGACAAAGGGGTGCTGCTTATTTCTACTTATTGCTGCTTGTGACTCGTGAGCTCCCTTTCACCTTGACCCGTCGCACGAGGCCATCGACAAGGGGTGGTTTGGAGAGCTGAATTAATAAGTATGAGCAAGGGGCATGGGATACTGACATCACACATGGCGAGTGGAAGACTGATTCGTGGGGGGGTCACTGAGGTGAGATACAGCTCAACATGTGAAACTGACAGCTTTTGGGGCTGTTCGTGAATTGCTACTTGGCATCGTGGTTTGCAATGGATGCGTTGATGCGTTGATACGCGGTACATGTATGATTAATTTCAAATTTGTACGTCGCGTATCTCAGTGCTGAGCTCGGTGAGGACTGAGAGGAGGTGAGGTCGGGTCATGTATGATGTCGTCTTCACCAACCCCTCCCCTCTCCGGGTTCCGACTTCCACCCCCCCCCCCCCCCCCCCCCCCCCCCCCCCCCCCCCCCCCCCATGCTCCCCAAATGGCCCGCATCGACTCATCGAGCAAGGCAAGCTATCCCCAGCCATCTACCGGGGGCCATGTGTCTCCCGAGAACCCTCCAACCCCCGATCCCTCTCCATCGAACAAGTCCGACTATCTACATAACAAAGGAAGCCAGCGAGACCTACTGCCAATTGGCCTCCTGGCTCAATGACATGAGCTAACCAACATTCCACCACCACGGTCGTGCTACGTGCAGCTTCCCCTCTCCACGCGCCTGCGCTTTCGCTGAGCATGTCGTCAAACCACCGACCGCATGAAGACGTGGCCTATGATCAAGCTCGGCTGCGTGCCGCATGTCATCAGTTCGTCATCAGTTCGATGCCGAGACTTTGCTGTGGGAGATCTGACAGCTTCGATATACTGTACTGTGCATACGGAGGCAATGGCCCGTACAGCACACATACACACACACACCATAACATGCCATGCGTAGGTATGTAGATAGGTACTATGCAGTTTGGAGGCTTAGTCCTTTGCGGTCATCATAACGAACCGTGCTCCTGAAGACGGGCCGTCCGGGAAACGGAATGACAGCCGAGGAGGATGTCGAGGGAAATGCTGCATCATCTTGCACGGGATGCAGCGCTACAGTCGGAACAGGCGGGCAAGGAGTCAAAGGCGAGCCGCGCGCTGGCAAGTTGTCAGGTTGTCAGGTTGTCAGGTTGGCGGCCCCTTGGTCGGTTCAACCATGAAGCAAGGGATCAATCAATTGAGCTCTTTCTCCGTCATTCTGCCCGTGTATCGAGCGGTGCTAATTGGTCTTGCTTTTCATCATTTCTCGTCATTCATCCTACTCTCCAACTTCCAGCCTGCAGCAGCCGCGTCCTGGCCTTCCTGGCAATGAAAAGGCAATTTGCTGTTGTTGTATATATCATTTTGCGATATCCCCCATGACTTTTCTTTTGCCCTCTTTCCACCTTATCTCTTCAACTCATCTGTCTCTGTCTTAGTCGTGGCATTCCATTCCCGACATTGCTGTACCATATCAATGCTGATCAAGTCGGCCCTTGGCAAATTTCTCCATCAAAAAGTTGCCACCAGTCTGCGCTCACACTATCCTTTCTGAAGGTAGACGATGCCGTAACGCCTGTCGCCTTGTCGTTGATTTCGCCTTCGGTCGTCGGAACTCTCCCTGCGGCGCATTCAGCACTGGACCAAACTTGAACGACATTGTCAAAGTAGACATCTGGGCATCAGACAGGTCTCTGTTGGCTTCTTATTATACTTCTCCCTGAGGCTGTGCTTTATATTCAATCGCCCTTCAACTCTCGGCGGCATCATCTGTAATTTCCCGTGCCCTCTGCATTCTTCCACGCTGTCCTAAACCTTGTCGACCAGCAGTGTATTACTCTTGCACAACCAAGCGAGCTCTCGAGTCTCGGCTGATGGAACTTGGTGACTCTGGGTTGTATTGGCTATATAGCTGATATACGAATGTCACCGTAGGTGATTGACTCTCTATCGAACCATGTATGATTTCTATACTCGATACTTCAACTACGACATGATACAAGTCTCTTCTTGTGCGCCGCGCTGGACACCACATCGCAGGCCATCTCGAGACAGAGTCAATCACCTAACGACGACATTCATATAACAGCTATGTATCCAGAACAAACAAGAGCCACAGAGTTCCATCAGCCGAAAGTTCGCTTAATTGTGCAAGGAGTACATACACTGTTAGGTAGTCCAACACTTAAAAGTCATCGTCGCTGATACAGTGTCAGGCTCCACTCACCGAGAAACTCGTCGAGTCCTGGCGGCTAGACAGACAGGTTTTCACACCTCGCACAGCTGAAGCGATTCAAGTAGCGTTGGACGCTGTACAGTAGTAGCTGCTTGGAATTGAAGGCCAGACCTGCTGGTACCCGGCTGATCTTTCCACGCGTACTTGAGTTAGTGGCATGGTCTCTGGTCTCTGCGACCAAAAAAAACGAGGCCGCGCTACCTTCCAGCTTTGATCGTGGTCACGTCCCTCACAATCGATATACAAAAGGCGGCATGTTCCAGCAGCATTCAGCTCCGATTTCTCCATCCTCGTCCTTGTTCTCCTCGCTCTCTCTGTCTCATGGCCTAGATTTTGCGCCAGTCTTTGACCACCTGTCCCACGGCGCGTATGCAGGAGGCGGACAGCTCAGCCCCACTCCCCGAGGATTATCACATCAACCACAATATTTGGCCCATAGCCACAGCCACAGCGGTTCGCCATCCTGTGCCACTGCCACGACTGCGCTCCACCCACAACAGCACTTCCTCCCAATTCAACGACTTCCGCACTGCCCCTCGACCTCAAGATTCATATCGACTGGTCATACTTTACGTTCGCATATGCGCAGGCTCCGCGCAAGGATGGAACATCAGACACCGCATGACGTGGCGGCTCAGCAGGAAGCTGCAAAAAATTACCAACCAGCATTGCAGGTATGTATGCCGTCTTCAACTGATTAACCAACGGTCCACGGCACAGCTCCCCCTCCCCCACCCTGTTCGCCGCCCCCATTGCTGCGGATCCGGATCCGTAGCGGGTTCAAGCCCAAGTTATTAACATGGGGATGAACAATGATGCGTTCCTCACTTCATCCACAGCGTCAAGTCAAATATCAAATGACGGTCGTTTTTATTTATTTTTATTTATTTTGCGTCTCCTTTTCGCACAGAACAGATAGACATCTAATAACTTACTCGCATGCAAATAGGGCCCTCTAGTTGGAGAGAAAACCCCTAGTCACATCATTACGCAAGAATACGCCAAGGCTGATCAAGTATACATTGAGAAGACCACTGTAAGTTACTTTCGTTGGCTCCTTCATCAGTCGCCCCCCCCCGGTCACCTCGACTGCCTCCCACGGTTCCGCCTTGAGAACAAACCCATGATGCTAAACCGCTGTCCACTATATTACAGGCCTTGCCGGAGACTTATTCACACTACCGACCGATTCAGGGCGACGGCAATTGCGGTTGGCGAGGTAAGTTTATCGTAAACCTGAGTGAACTCCTATACGCACGCATTCGGCCAATAAGAACATTTCATGGTTCAGCATGTCCCCTCTCTCGATGCTTGTTTACTAATACCACATTTCTCTCCAGCCATTGGGTTTTCTTACTTTGAAAAACTCGTCGAGGGCGGTGACCAATCTCAAATCGAAGGAGAAGTCGCCCGCTTGAAGAGCTTAAATCATCTTCTGAGCACAGTCGGAGGCTACGACTATTTCGAAGACTTTGCAGAAGAAGCCTTTGATCTCCTGCGTGAAGTGGCGGCCATCATTGACAAACCGCAAGCAGCACATGATCTTGTTCGTCAAAGATGGAACGATGTCGGGGTGGAGGGAAGCCTAATATTTTATTTTCGCTTGCTGGCCGCAACATTTCTCAAGGCCAATGCTGCGACATATGAACCATTTATTCCCGGCGGACAGAGCGTTGCAGGTTATTGCGGGCAGAACATCGAAGTCGTCAATCGAGAAATCGAGCAACTTGGCATAATTGCGTTGGTCAATATACTTCTCAAACCACTCAATTTTGTCCTAGAGATTGCCTATTTGGACCGCAGTCCTGGCAGTCAAGTTAATCGGTATCGCTTTCCGGATGAGGCTAATGGTAAGGATGTCATGGAATTGGGTCCCATTATTCATCTTCTTTACAGACCAGATCATTATGACATCCTATACCAGTCTCATACCGGCCATCCACCAGCCCCAACTTCTCCCTCGCATTTAAACCTACAAGTCAACCGTGTCGCAGGCTTCACGCAAAATGCAGCATTTACGGATTCTGCTGCCGCTATGAATGCCTTTTCGACGGTTGACTTTGGGGCACTGAGTATGATCCCGGGCATCAGTAACAATGCAGGCAATTCCTTGGCCGGCATGATTTCCATGTCAGCGACACCTTCATCCACTACGTCGGCTACTGTTGACAGCTATTCATCAAGTCAACAGGATTCATGGATGAGTCTCTTCCCATCCGAGATGCAGTCTGCAAAGGCCGGGTCTCCACGCCAGCCACAGCTTCTTCCGAATCTTCATCCGTCATCGCAATCCGCTCCGTTAACGTCAACAGGCCCAATGGGCGCCCGGCATTCCCTGATTGCCGCAGGGACCAGCCTGGGCTCTCAACAATTGTCCCCCCTTGTAACAACAGCAGGGACTGTCGGCTATCCGATCCGATTCAGTCCTCATCAATGGGAGTACGAAAACAAGAGCTTTTCTGAGCCCATATTCCAGGTCACCACGAATACCTTCAAAAATAGCATCTGGAACCGAGCCCATTATGGCAACCCCGACTTCCAGCCTGAGGAATGGAATCCAGACGAAGATGGACCGGACACCCGACAGGTAGGGAAAAGAAAGGTCAGGAAAGATTCGCGATAAGGAAAACATGGTTTTTGGATAGTGGATGGGAAGGAAAGGCCTTCGTGCAGCTCGGTCTGATGGCGATCCGAGACGTAATTGAGGAGGTTTCGCATCGTGGTCAATGCCAGATTAAAGCAATAATTATTATGTCTTCTCAGACTTTTCATGAAAAGCTTGACTTGTTTGATGGAAAGTTCGACATCTGATGCGTGCCGTCAGCACCTGATGATGCGGCCACTAATCCGCTCAGAGTGCAAATGTCACGGCCATCTTCGCCCTTGAGTTGGGATAGTGCGGTATACCGTATACCCAGTGCCAGGTATGTACGAAGACTCAAGAGACATCGGCTCAGTTTTGGGCAGACGCGTGCAGATCGTAGATAAGTGGTTGACTTGGTCGATAAAGTGGCTGATATTCTGCTTCGGTTCTACGACACGATGTTGCGAAAAACGATTCCGCGACATATGATGGTCGAAAAACGAGGGGACATGAAGGGAATCGAGGCATTTGGTTGTGTTGCTTTCATATTTTGTAGGCTATGAATAGCATGAGGGCAACATCCCCCCTGTCGTTTATTTGGCAGAAAGACACGCGTCGTATAGTGCATGACGACGGGCTACGCTCGAGTCTAATCTGCGCTAGAGCCAAAAGAAAGAAAAGTTAGATACAATGTCGACGGCGTCACAGAGAACTCGACATACCAATACATCTTTGTGCCTGTCTCTTACGCACAGTCATTCCAGAGGGGCGTTATGCTTATCAGTGACCAACCAGTCTGTTTTCGCTCCCCCTGTTCCGTCCGGCGTCGATTATACTGTTTCTATGTATCGCTTCATTTCCCTAACACAAATAGTTAGCCAAAGAGGAAGGACTCCAATGGGGGCACAGCAATCAGTAGTCAGGCTTTGCCTGTTTCCAAGGCAAGCCAAAAAAAAAAAAAAAACTCACCAATCTGTCACGGCTTCATCAAAGAGTCGCACTTCATTCTCTCTGGTGCCGCCAAAATGCTCAACAAAGTCATCGCCAAAGATTTCGCGAGCGATGCTGTCCTTGCGCATGAACCGTGCGGTAGCTTCCTTTAGGCTCTTGGCCAATCGCTCACCAACGTCGCTAGAGCCACCCGTTTCGTGGCCCCTGGCCAACGGCGGGCAAGGAATCTCCAACTTCTTCTCAACACCGCGCCATCCACAGCCCATTATTGCAGCAAGAACAAAGTAGGGATTCGAATCGGCGCCAGGGGTGCGTATCTCGAACCTCGTGGCTCCAGCCTTGGATGTTGGTGGCGAAATCAGCCTTATGGATGCAGAGCGGTGCTCCAGGCCCCAGGACACTGTGACAGGGGCCCAAAAGTTCTCCACGAGCCTCTTGTATGAGTTCACGGTCGGTGCCAGCATGGGCATAATATCAGGCAGTCCTTCCAGGAGCCCAGCTAGGAAATGACGGCCTAGGTCGGACAAGGCGGCAATATCGGCCCACTCGGCATTCTCGTCCATGGTATCCCTCGCAAAGAGATTCTTGCCCTCTTTGTCTACGATGGAAACGTGCATATGCCCACTGTTGCCAGGAAGACCCTGCTTAGGTTTTGCCATGAAACAAGGAGTGATGCCATGTTGGACGCCCACACTCTTGACGACGTATTTGAAGAGGCTTGCGCGATCGGCCATCTGAGCGATCTCGCCAAACTCGAGAGCTGCTTCGTAAACGCCCGGGCCGGACTCGGTGTGCCAGCCCTCAATGTCGCAGGAGAACTTGGCACATGTGCTGTATACATCGTAATACCAATCTTTGGTGTGTACAGGCCGAGTAAGCGAGTAGCCAAACATGCCTTCTGTCAAGGATGGCAGCTGGTCGGGAGGGTTTTGCTGAAGAAAGGCCGCTGGTGACGTGGATGAGGAATCCGGATTGCGAAATGTGTAGAATTCGTACTCGGCTACGTCGTCATAGTAACATTAGAACGTGTGTCAATAGATAATCTCAAGCTTTACGGAGACTCAAGCAGCGCTGTCTGTACGGGTGACCTCTTTGCAGCCCCCCAAGGAATCCGACTTACCGCCAGCCATGGCTCCGTAGCCCTTGGCCTGCACCTTGTCCAACTGCGTTTTCAACAAGCCTCTCGAGCAGGCAGCTATGGGTTCCTTCGTCTCGGCATCGAAGAAGTTGACAAGGAAGAATGGAATGTTGTTCTCCCAAGGTATGCGACGAAACGTGGAAAGGTCAGGAACAGCCAGCATATCGCGATAGCCATTCTCCGCGTTGGACACCTTGAGTTCTTTCAGATAGGTCCGGTCGTGCATGTCCCAGCCGAAAATGACGGAGCAGAAGCCGAACCCGTCCTCAGCAACGGACAGGAATTTCTTCTTGGAAACGAGCTTGCCGCGGAGTATGCCGTCGACGTCGATGCCCGCAAGCTTGACGCAGGCGTCGTTGGATAGAAGCTCCGGAAGGCAATCAGCTGTTATAGTTGCGGGCGCCATTTTTGAGTCTGTTTGCCAACGTCGTTCCTTTGCGCTTTTGTAATTGAGGGATTGAACAGTCTGAGATTGCAGAGTTCAGAAATTGTTGTCGAGCTGGAAGAGGATGAAAAGGCGACGCACCGCAGGTGGCCCAGCGCAGCTCGGGAAGACGTTGTGGAGATCTGAGCAACAACGTTACATTGGGTAACCGAAAGCAGAATAATCCGTGTGTAACTGTTCTGTTACCTTGAAAGAAGCCGGGGCAGCCCTTGTAAGTTGTACCAGTCAGCTTTGCAAAACCCGCGGCGCAGAGATAACGCCGAATCTCATGGTCATGTCAAGGAATTGATTGGCTCATGGGCAAGTGGCGGCAGGACGCAGGAGTCGACCCCATATCAGCTTGTACCGGTAATCGGAGTTATGGAGGTAGAGGTACCTACAGGCTACGACCCCGCCATCGTCAAGGTTGTAAAGTTGTAAAGGTGATAAGGCTCTCGTTTGGCTCCATCTTCCAAGCTTCCACGGCACAGCAACTCGAACGACTTTCATTGGCTTCGAATTTCCGATCAGACCAGTTTCTCAGGTCTCTTCTCTCTCGTCTCTTGATCAAGTATACGGCACTTGTCAACGTGTAAAAATGGGTCGTCTTTCAGGGAAAAACGCCATCATTACCGGTGCGGCTGGGTAAGTTTTGTCGAGAACGCGAGAAGAGGATATGGCGTGACAAAGTTCGTTAACCGAAACCAATCAGGGGCATCGGCCTCGAAACATCCATTCTTTTCGCCAAAGAAGGCGCC
Organism: Claviceps arundinis; assembly: GCA_018360175.1. Taxonomy (NCBI): domain Eukaryota; kingdom Fungi; phylum Ascomycota; class Sordariomycetes; order Hypocreales; family Clavicipitaceae; genus Claviceps; species Claviceps arundinis. The sequence goes on along the minus strand of SRPS01000042.1, from coordinate 102,980 downwards.
AATGTCCTCATGGCAGACATATCGGAGCCGGCGCTCGACAAGGCGCTTGCGAAAGTGAAGCAGCTCGTTCCGTCGGCCGGCAAGATTGAAATGAAGGTAGCAACCTATCCCCCGCCTTCTTCCGCGGCAAGAAATTCTTTCTTTCCTTAGTCTTGTTCACTCAGCATCAGACTCTAACGCCCACATGATCCTCCAGAAATGCGACGTCTCGAAAGAGCCCGAAGTCCAGGCCCTCGTCGAAACGCTTGACTCCTGGGGCGGCCTGGACGTCATGTTCAACAACGCCGGCATAATGCACGCCCAAGACGACGATGCCGTCAACACGCCCGAACAAATATGGGATCTTACCCACAACATCAACGTCAAGGGGGTCTGGTTCGGCAGTAAACACGCAGTGCTCTCTCTGCGCCGTCACAAAAAAGCACGCGGCTCCATCATCAACACAGCTTCAGTTGTGGCCCTCGTCGGCGCAGCAACGCCCCAGCTTGCCTATACGGCCTCCAAGGGTGCCGTTCTTGCTCTGACCCGCGAATTGGCCATGGTTCATGCCCGCGAGGGATACCGATTCAATAACTTGTGCCCTGCGCCACTAAACACTCCCCTTCTGCAGGACTGGCTAGGCGATGACCAGGCCAAGAGGCATAGACGCGAGGTTCATTTCCCAATGGGTCGTTTCGGCGAAGCGATCGAGCAGGCACACGCGGTCGTCTTCTTGGCGAGCGACGAGTCGAGTTTTGTGAATGGCCATGACTTTGTGGTTGACGGTGGCATGACCAAGGCTTATGTTACGCCCGAAGGTGCTGCGCCGGCCGCGCCCGTAAACAACGCTTCCAGGACTACCTTGGAGTAAGCTGAGACGGTTAGGATGCGGAAAGATACCGTACGTAGAATTGTGGCATACAACCTCGCGCAAGATCGTGTTCGTGCTTGAAATTTCCAGCGCCCAAGATATCACTCACCCCGTAGTGGCTTTTGCATTGTTCCTTATTTTGTTGCATGTTAGATTGTTTCAAAAAGAGGCTTTCAATAACGAAACTTGTCCTACATATAGATGATATAAAGTCATTTCGAAACTCCGTCCCATGGGCGCAAAGCCTGACCGACAAAATAGGCACCCATTACACCCATTTCAATCCAAGCAACAGCAAGTTCAAACTCAAATTTCACCCCAACGCCATTCGCGGAAATCCTTTCTAATCAAACTGTCCCTCTGTATTACCATGGCCCATACTCCTGCTGCTGGAGCTACCGCTCTGGATCGCGCCCAACACGCCATCCATGTAGCTGGCACCACTCCACTTCTGATGCGTCAACACGTCACACCCGAGCTGATGTTCTCGTCGCTGCACCAGTTCTACGTAGGCCTTCATGCCATCAGTCTTGAAGTTGCGCGCCAGCTCGCAAGAAACGGCAGCCGTAGAGTGCAGTCCCGCCAGAGACACAAGCTGTAGAACGAATCCTTCCTTGGCAATATCCCAGATGAAGGACTTGAGCGTCTCGGGCGTAAAGCCATGCGCCATCCAATTGAACGAAGGGGAGAGATTGTAGACGAGCCCCTTGTTGGGGAATTCTTCGTGTACAGCCCGGCCCAGTTTGGTGGCTACTTCAACGTCGGGGTCCCCGGTCTCGACCCAAAGAAGATCAGAGTACGGAGCAAAGGCCAGAGCTCGCTTGGTGGCGGCCTTCATGCCAGCACGGAAATGGTAGTATCCCTCGCGAGTTCGGGGGACGTCCCAGTTGAAGTACACAGGAGACTTTCCGTAATGTGTAGCCAAAGTGCGGCGGCGGGTGATGCCCATATTAGGGTCCTTGCGTGTAGCATCCACGTACTCGGAAATCTTATCCTGACTAACGCCTTCCTTCTCCATATGCGCAACAGCAGCTTCGTCGAATGTGACGAGTTTTGTTTCCTTGACCCATTTGGCTTCAAAGACGTCAATCTGGGACCCAGTGGCTCCCTTGACTTCCATGGCCTGGATGGTCTCGGCAAGAGGCTCGACCGAAGGGTCAGCCACACCGAGGATGAATTCATGGTCACGAGCATCAATCGCGGAGGAGAGCAGCTTGCCGGACTCGGAATCCGTTCGGGCAATGACCAAGTTCTCGCAACCCATCACATCCCACTGGAACCGCGCAGCTGTGAGTCGGTTAATGTGCTCACCAGTTGGGACGATGACCTTGCCGGCCAGATGACCACACTTTTTCCCACCGTGCAATTGGTCCTCAAAGTGCACCGCAGCTGCACCGTTCTCGGCGAACAGCTTGGCGAGCTTAACAACAGCAGACAAGCCACCATGTCCAGTATCTCCGTCGGCGATGATGGGCCGTAGATAGTCGATGTACGGCGTCTTGGCGCGCTCCTCGGCCGTCATCTTGCGACGAGCATCCCACTGTTTTCGGTCGTGCATATTTTGAGCCTTGGCTAGTCGCTGGACCTGATTCGGGACTGTGTTGTAGGGATAATCGCCAAAGTCGGGCGAAACCTCGTTCGTCGTGGTCAGCAAAGACGAGCAAGCCCAGCCGGAAATGTATAAGACCTCCTGGTGAGCCGCTTGTTGGGTCATCTGGATAGGATCGATAGCACCCACTATTGAAACCTGTTAGCTGCATGGACGCCTTGAAACTTTGGTACTTTCAAATTGATTTTGCTCTCTTTTCCACTGAGTCACAAAGGATAGCTTGTATAGCTACTCACTCGTATGGATGGGTTTGCCGTTGGACCGACGCTCTTGAATCAAGTTGAAGAGCTTGGACGCCATTACAGAACTTGGGTACGAGATCTTCTGAGTGCCTCGTTTGCTCACAACATCAGCCGCGCTGTAGGGTCTCTTTATCCCGGCGTAACGCGGCGTTGACCACCAGGCTTCGACCTCGCTAAGTTGAGACTCGTACAGAGCGTCTTCGGCATCGCCTGCCTTCTGTGATTCGGGCAAAAGCTGGAATGAATCGGCGGCCGGAATGGCATGAGAATACGGGTTCCCCGCGAAAGTGGCCATTCTCGTCGTGGTAGATATGGCACGAATGGGAGCGGATCGCAATGGTATTTTAGTAACGTTCGCGGGCAGCATGCGCCTGGAGGCACCAGTAATCGCGCGTCGCATCATCGTGGCAAACGTTCTGCGTCGGTCGAATGCCCGGTTCAGTCGGCGAACAGGCCAAGGCAGGATAATAGGGGTTGTCCACAGATTCGTTCTCAGTAATGATGGCAAAGGCTTTGCATGCAGAGATGGATGGACTTAAATGAGGTGACAATGTTCGGGTTGACAATACTTCAAAACGTGGACCTCGGAGTAGCGGGCGAGCCCCGTTCCGAGCGGCTATGGCAATTCAGCGTCTGATGCGCGCTGCATCGGGCCAGCGGACCAAGGCGATGGATTGATTGCTAGCTCGGCGACTTCCAATACGGACAGCGTTATCGATGTCATATTATACGGAGAAAGTATGCGCTGTTCAGAGACGCGCAGATTAGCTAAGAATATAACAGACCAGTGAGACCAGTAAACACCATTGATCACTTGCGTCGTTTTCTTGTCATCCATCCTGCCCGTCCGCGCCGGGGATTTCGCGGCTTACCTCGGCTGAGTGTGCGGCTGAGTCGGCGGTTCCGTCATCGCAATGTGTTTTGTTTCGGCATAACTTTTCTGGGGACAAGTACATCGCCCACCTCGGGACTCACCCCTTTCTCGTGTCTCCTCTTGCGCAGCATTGTTAGCAGAATAATTCCAAAGAAATTGAATTCTACTTACGCTGTGGTGAGTTACTATGTATCTCTTTTCTGTTCTTACCCGCTCTCTTTATCAAAGCTAGGAACTAGTCAATTGACCGCGCTCGTCGTTCAGTTGTACCCCAACGAACCTTGAGACTACATCCACTTCGCCGTCTTCTGTAGCCAAAGAAACACCAATGGCTTTCAATTTGAGGAGTTCTACCCGGGCCATTGGCTCCCTTAAGGTGATTGCGCAGAATACAAGATACCAGCATTTCGCGAGCTCATGCTTCCCAAGTCGATGCTGATTCGAGGCAGCCTCTTGCCCGAGCGACAATTAGCGGCGCCCGCGGCTATGCCACCACCGAGCCGGACCTCAAGACGACCCTCAAGGATGTAATTCCTGCGAAGCGTGAGTTGCTCAAGAGAGTAAAGGCTCATGGCAGCAAAACCATTGGTGAGGTCAAGGTCGAGAATACACTCGGTGGCATGCGTGGCCTCAAGGCCATGCTTTGGGAGGGGTCGGTTCTCGATGCCAACGAGGGTATCCGGTTCCACGGCAAAACTATCAAGGACTGTCAGAAAGTCCTGCCTAAGGGCAAGACGGGCACTGAAATGCTTCCCGAGGCTATGTTCTGGCTTCTTCTCACCGGTCAAGTCCCGTCCACAAACCAGATCCGTGTGTTTTCACGGGAGCTTGCCGAGAAGGCCCAGATTCCCCAATTCGTTTCCATGATGCTAGACGACTTCCCCAAGGACCTTCATCCCATGACACAGTTCGCCATCGCTGTCTCAGCTCTCAACTACGAGTCTAAATTTGCCAAGGCCTATGCGCAGGGCCTGAACAAGGCTGACTACTGGGAGCCCACATTTGATGACTGCATCTCGCTTCTGGCCAAGCTTCCCACGATTGCCGCCAAGATTTACCAAAATGCATACCGAGGTGGTGGTGCTCTTCCTGCTCAAGTTGACCTCGGGCAGGATTGGTCTTACAACTTTGCGGCCATGCTCGGGAAGGGTGGCAAGGAGAACGAGAACTTCCAAGACCTTCTCCGTCTCTACCTCGCCCTACATGGAGACCACGAAGGCGGCAATGTCTCTGCCCACGCAACTCATCTTGTTGGAAGTGCCCTCAGCGATCCCTTCCTGTCTTATAGCGCCGGTCTCCAGGGATTGGCCGGCCCTCTCCATGGGTGAGTTTTTTCTTGTCTCAGACCGTTTGTATTGCTGGCACTGCCTGGGCATACTTCGTCATACCGGCTGACTGGACCAATGACTGATCTCGTGTTGCAGCCTTGCCGCCCAAGAGGTTCTCCGCTGGATCATTCAGATGAAGGAAGCCATTCCCGAGCACTACACTGAGCAGGATGTGCACGATTACCTGTGGTCCACCCTCAATTCGGGTCGCGTGGTTCCCGGCTACGGCCACGCCGTCCTTCGCAAGCCCGATCCCCGTTTCGAGGCATTGATGGATTATGCTGCAACTCGTCCCGAGATAGCCAAGGACCCCGTCTTCCAATTGGTCGAAAAGAACAGCCGCATCGCGCCCGAGGTGCTCAAGAAGCACGGAAAGACCAAGAACCCCTACCCCAATGTGGACAGTAGCTCTGGCGTCCTTTTTCACCATTACGGCTTCCACGAGACATTGTACTACACAGCTACCTTTGGCGTGTCTCGCGGTCTTGGCCCTCTGGCTCAACTGATCTGGGATCGTGCCTTGGGTCTTCCCATTGAGCGACCCAAGAGCATCAATCTCGAGGGTCTTCTGAAGCAGGTAGAAGGACAGTAAAGATTGAATGAAGAAGCAATCATTTGTAATAGAATACGACAGGTTGTTAGTCTCTAATCTTTGGTACCAGACTGACGGTAGTAGCATGTTCTCTTTTTCTTGCTTTTCTAGCTGCATCTTCAACTTCATGTTAAAGTGTCTGGCGCTACGAATGAATGGCCCAAAGCGGTAATGTGTTACATGACGAATCCCACAGACCGAAAACATGCTGGGTGACAGCACACGACGAGTCTGTATACCCGAGAAAGCAAAGGCACACCTAGGTCAAGCTATGGGGAAGCGATGCTGCGATTCACTCTGCTGTTAGAGTGACAGGCAAATAAAATATCACAGACCTTCTGAACATGTAATCCAAAATCGGATTCATACCACAGCGATTCTGACAGCAGCTAGCCTGCCTGAAGCCCTTCCACTGTCCAGGGCGAGAAACAAGCAGTGTCTCCGTGAATTGAGACATTTAGACGTCAAAAGTAGACGGCTCCGCCGCTTGACGATCGCACGATGATGACAAACCTGAGAAGAGGCACTGGGATCGACAACGGTGGTCACCTAATGGCGAAGTTCGGCCTCGTCGGTATTTCGGACGGGCAAACAGACAAAGAAAGAGTCAGGTTGATATTTTGTATGGCATTGACGCCACAGATAGTGAACCGATTTGAATTGGGATTACAGCATATGAGTATGGCGTACATATATTGCATACTATATCGATGCCAATGGTCCGGTAAGACTCAAGAGACATCATCTAGTCGCTGGCGACGAGGAAATGTAAAGGCTACCAAGTAAGGCCGGAAGTTGACAAGATCGCGAGACTCGCACTACTTACGTAACATGAAATTCATGTCGTATCTTTTACTAATTTCTTGACGGGGCTTCCCTTCTGCCTCGGCTAAGCATGCCAATTTCTCTTGCTCGAGGTCGCGTTTGGGAATTTGGGGTCTTCTGACTTGTAAGTTGCCAGGCACATGTCCAGCGAGTACTCTGTATTGAGTTGGCTTTCCCCATGTGCCATTGCAAACTTCATATTGTCGAAGGCGACAATCACGAAAAGTTATCTCAATTCGCCGGGCGTACCTAGTGAGAGGGAGACTGCGTAATTAAGTTGCATACAGAGTTTGTGATTCGAAGAATCGCATGCCACGTCAAGGTAGCGCTGCATCTGGGTCTTCTGACCATGTGGCATGTGGCATTGCAGGGCATCCATGAATTTGCTGACACCAAGATGCGATGGCATTTAGCTTGCTTACAACTTCCTTTTCGTTTCGGGTAATAAGCTACCCAATACCAATGCTTGGCATCAGTGCAGTTGCCAGTATATGTACCTACCTCTATTAGACGGCGTTTGGGAATTCGCAGCTTCGGTTGAAATATCCCAATTCCGAATCACGAATATGATACGCAGTACAGAGTAGTAGAGTACCTACATATGATACCGTAACATCCGCCTCTAGTCTCCAGAGATCAGCATGCAGCAGCAGGCTTGGCTTGAAAGTGGCGTAATCAAGCATGCTTGAGTCGAAGACTCGAAATGCGTGCACAAGAGGTCGATTCACGACCTTGGAAGCTCTTTGTCTTTGAGACGCGGGACGACTTGTGCCGATTGTTTCCTCAAGTCATTAATCAGTGACCTTATTTATGCAACGAAGAAAAATGCACAGACGGCCGGCGGGTTTGGCAACGGCTGGGTTTTGCGGGGGTTTTGGACTGTGCGAAAATGAGAGCGATGCAACGCTCTTTCCGTTCATGCGCTTTCGTCTTGCAGTTAGGTACGTACGAGCCCGGGTTAGGTGTCTTTTCGACGTTCGTACATGAAGACAACTAACCTTAGCCTGGACTCTTGCAAGCAGTCATCAGTGATCACTGATCAGACGATCGAATCCGACAAGGATGTGGAGGAATGAGTCTGACATTGCTTCCCACCGACTCCTGAGCATGTACAGGTATCGGATTATGTACGGAGTATGGAGATACAAGCCAACCGCTTAACTCCGATGAGGAAACATTAAAACAGCAGCTAATTGGTCAATTCTAAAGGATGGTCAAGGATGGTTGTACGGTAAGTCGGTGACTGTTATTAGGAGCGAATGAGATCTACGGAGTCCAACCATGAAGTCGGCTGCAAAAGTGCTCAAACTTTGCTCAAATCCCGGCCAATTATCACCCAGGTGCCCGATTCCGGTCCTCAGAAGTCACATCAGCCCACTCAGTGTTCCCGGCAAGACGGCAGCAGAAGGCCATGTCGTGGTTGTCGTGGACCGTGGTAGGCCGCATACACGGGTTGTTCCCCCATGACCGGTTAAAAATGCCTTCCTTGCTTGAATCAAGTATCTCCGACTTTCCGCTGTATCATATTATGTATCAGTATGTAGCACGAACTAGAAATGGCGTGCGGAACGGTAGTATCACTTTCCCAATCTGTATAACAGACAGCCCATGGAGTAATCTCGGGGTTCTACGTATTACATACGTTAAATGTTTTGGTCAGATCCGAAGACTACCTTTAACTGACAACGTCGCCAACTCATTCCACCTTTCTCTTTTCCCCCCTCAAAAAGGGCGAAGACTCCAAAGCTCCTGTCAAGAATGGCCCTCACCGCACAACAAACCGCTACGGTCAAGTCCACGGCCCCTATTGTGAAACAATATGGCCAGACTATCACGACAACATTTTACCGAAACATGCTAGGCGCGCATCCCGAGCTAAAGAATTACTTTTCTCTTCGTAACCAACAACTTGGCGCACAGCAAGCGGCTCTTGCCAACGCCGTTTTCGCCTACGCTGCTTATATTGATGACCTTCCGAAGCTGAGCCACGCTGTGGAACGCATTGCACAGAAGCATGCTTCTTTATTCATTCAGCCAGAGCATTATCCCATTGTTGGCAAATACTTGGTTGGCGCATTTGCCGAGGTCCTGGGTGATGCCTTGACCCCAGAAATTGCGGACGCCTGGATTGCTGCCTACGGTCAACTTGCCGACGTGTTTATCAACAGGGAGAAGCAGCTGTATGCCGAAGCCGGCGACTGGACGACGTGGCGCAAGTTCAGGATTTCGAACAAAGAGGCGGAGACGGATGATGTCGTCAGCTTGAACTTGGAACCTATCGACGGCAAGCTATTGCCCGCATTCAAGCCCGGACAGTACGTCTCGGTCCAGCTTCCAATTCCAGAGCTTGATGGGCTGCTGCAAAACAGGCAATACAGTTTGAGCGTCGCCCCAGACGGTAGCAACTTGATGAGGGAGTATCGCATTTCGGTCAAAAGGGAAACAGTCGACAAAGCCCACAGCTCGACTGATGATCTCGCCGCTGGTAGAGTCCCCGGAGTTATTTCCAACAGACTGCATCAGTGCAAGGTCGGCGACGAGGTCCACGTCAGCCCTCCATGCGGCGAGTTCTTTTTTGACCCAGTCACCGCCGCGCCTGATACACCTGTTGTTCTGCTGTCTATCGGCGTGGGAGCCACTCCTCTAGTGTCAATTCTTGACTCCATCCTCAAATCGTCCAACCCAACGCGACCCATCACCTGGGCTCAAGCCGCTCGCTACTCAAACTCTTTGTGCTTTCGAGAGCATATTCGCGGAATCACAACCAAATCCAAGGACGTTGCCAATCTCAGACGCGCAGTGTTTGTGAAGAATATTGCTGAGGCCGATAAGAAGGGCATCGACTACGATTATGAGGGTCCGCTGAGTTTGGCAACGCTTGCAGATGACGACGCCCTGTACTTGGACAACGAGGCAACCGGATACTATATCTGCGGACCGGAGGACTGGATGGTGCAGATGAGAGATCAATTGGTTGGCAGGGACGTGCCTTTGGAACGGGTGCACCTCGAGCTGTTTCGAATAGGGGACGTATAGGGTGGTATATCTCGGCGTGTGTATTTTCAGCAAGTTCGGCTCGATCGTGTTAAGACGTAATACTACATGGCTAATCTGTACAGAGTATAAATCGTGTTAACAAATATGTGCAGTTCAAGCCTATCATTAGACCACATGCAGAAGAGAAGCACTGGGATTTTTGCCACACCTGGCAAGTCCATCCATCTATTCTTGAGCACCTATTGTGTACGTGTGCGCTCGTGGCAATGTGTGATTGCTCGTCATTTTCGACTTCCCTATCTCGGTATGGTGATCCTTCCGCATGCGCTTCCCGTTGAGCTTATGATTGAAGTCAACGCGAATCGGGCGACGGGGGCGCTGGTGAGAGAAGGCAAATGAAGTTAGCAACCTCTGGTAGCGAGGATTCGGCATCGGGGATGACTTCGACTGAACATCATGTCGACGTCATGGAAGCAAAACGAATCTCGGACCGCTCGGTTCATCAAATTTCGGTGCAAATGAGAGAAATGAGTGAAAGGAAGAAATCGCCCATCGCCCATCGCCTTCATTTGGTTCGGTGTCTGGTGTGGGGCAACTTGCAAGTGCCCGCTTGACAACTTCTCGGCGACACTAAATCCTTTGCCGTCCTCCCCGCGTCGACGAGCTCCTTCGCCTCGGAATCCAACCCCTTGTCGGTCCTCTGCGGCCCGCCTGTCAGGGTCATGCTGCAAGCATGGAAGAATGACCTATGTAAGACCTTAAACTTTAAAGGCTTAAAATTAACCGTTAAGGTATTGCTATGTACGGTAATTATGTACTGTACGGAGGAGGTGATCCTTGGCCCGTGACGCCGAGATATCAGGCCCGGCGCTCGAATTGCGGCATCCAAGACGCGCACTTCTTGGTATGTATGTACATGGCAAAGATGTTGGCCTGGGTTACGAGCCTTGGCATTGATGTAGCGGCCGAGTGTCGGAGAGAGCGAAATGGCCAATTTCTCGTTCCTGAAACACGGCGCAGGGAGGGATGGGAAGCATGGCGAGTCCGACACAGCAATGCATGCTCCTGTGACATGGCAAGCCCTAAGCCGTCAGGATTCGGAAGAGGCAAAGTTGGAGACAGATCGTGAGCGCATGGCTCACAGTTCTCGACAGATATTAATGTGCATGAATTTATGATACATACATAACTACCTACAAGAAAGGAGAATCGGAACTGGCTGGCCAAAAGGTGCCAGATGGCTGGAGCAGAGATCCGAGGCTAGCTCAAAGCAAACTAGCCACAACCTGATTTGTCGCTCGCGAAAGCACGGGCAAGTTGCCGCACACAAGTCAGTGACGTCGTCCAATCAACATCATAGATGAAGCTGAAAAAAGTGCCCATCGTCAGCCCTGAACCAACAACCCGTCCGTCCATTTTCTCGCATTGTGCTCTTTCTTGTGGTCATTCGGAAGCCTCACTTCACCGACTTTCCGACGTCGTCTCCTCCTACAACAGCTGGAACGTGCTGCTTCATACGTCTCACTGGTCGCTTTGAGTAACATGGCCTAGGCCTTAGCCCTTCGACTTGCGTGTGACGCGAGACGATCCACGCGATTCGGTTTCTCACCACCATCTCTAGACTCTAGTTTCACGACTTCGAGGCCGCAAGTCTCGTATAGACAGAGGTCCGAATAATCGGGTCTGAAATCCGGAGGTGACCCTGTTCGGGGCCATCCTACCATGACGAACCGTCCGAACCGCCCCAAGTTGTTGGTTCTGCCGAAGCAAAATACCGCTGCCACCAGACAGACATCATCAGGCTCACTGCACGCCGGTGCGCCAATCTTGACAATAGGATCGTTCCGACGTCAACCATCCGTCTATCGATACCAGACTTTCCCTGTCCAGCCGCCCAAGACGCCTTTGGAGGCTCCCATACCCGGCTCCGAATCTGATTCTGCCTCGTCGGGCTCTTCCTCCCCTGATTCTCAACTTCGCGATGGCCACGATAATGACGAAACGCCCTTGCCAGTACGGCAGCTGCTGCTTCTGGCATTCCTGTCGCTCTCCGAACAAACAGCCCTGAACTCTATTGGGCCCTATCTCCCCGAGATGGTGGCTTCCATGCCTGGTATGCCTGCTGAAAAGGGTGGCCTGTACGTCGGCATGCTAGCCAGCGCATTTGCACTGGCACAACTCTCTACCAATTTCTTATGGGGATACGCGAGCGACATAGTAGGCCGCAAGCCGGTGCTGTTAGCGGGTACTTTTTCGCTCATGTGCTGCTTTTGCGCGTTTGGCTTCTGTAAGAAGTACTGGCAGATGGTTCTTGTCCATGCGCTCATGGGAATGCTGAACGGAAACGCTGCCTGCGTGCCTACTGTGCTGGGGGAAGTCACCGATCGGTCGAACCAGAGCCGGGCGTTTACCTACCTGCCTGTGATTTACTCCCTCGGCAGCATTACCGGTCCCGCGTTTGGCGGCATTCTGGTCAACAAGCTGGGCAAGAAGTACCCTTACCTGGGGCCTAATCTACTTGGCGCAGTCATGCTGGGCTTGAGTGTAATCGTTGTAGGCATCTGGTTTGAGGAAACGCTTGACAGAGACAGCGCCACGAGTCCCTGGAAGCCAGTCTGGCTCACGAAGCTGGTGGAATGGACTAGGAGCTTGAATTGGGGCAACGAACGCAGAGCATCGTGGAACTCAAGCCTCACAGAAGCTGAAGAATCGGCCACTCAGCAGCCCCTTTTACCTTCTTCTTCTTCTAGTTCTTCTTCATCGACATCAGCGTCAAGAGTTGCGGCCGCCAAGGCCTCGGACAACAGCGATAGTAACAGCACCAGCACCAGCACCAGCACAAACGACAACGAAAAGCCCGCTTGGAAGGATCTTCTCAACTACACGACCATAATTCTCCTATCCACCTACCTCGTTTTCCAGTTTTCCAACATCAGTTTCAACAGTTTATATCCCATCTTCGCATCAGCTCCCGCCCCCACCGGCCGCAATCTTGACCCCTCCAAAATTGGAATTAGTCTAAGCGCCGCCGGTCTCGCCACCATTATCTTCCAGGCCTTTGTCTTTCCACCGATAAAGTCCAAGATTGGGAACCTCGGCTCGTATCGATTCGCTCTTCTCGGCCTCGGCATCAGTCTCCTCCTCATGCCTTGGGTAGGCTTCCTCGACGATGAACCCCCCCTGGGCATTGCGACAGGAAGGCTCTGGCTCTACATCGAGCTAGCCGTTGTACTAATAGCGAAGAACATATGCGCCGTGGGAGGACTATCCAGCGTGATGTTGCTTGTGAGTTTGCCCCTTTTGCCTGATCTCCAATTCACCTTCTATTCACTGCGAACGATGTAAAACTTCCAAGCAGTAGAAGTATGTCTAATGATGCTGCCAGATCACAAACTCAGCCCCATCACATGCCTGCCTCGGCACCCTTAATGGCGTTGCTCAGACGTTATCCGCCCTTGGCCGCAGCATCGGTCCCGTGGTCTCGGGCGGTCTTTTCACTCTTTCGGTGAATATCCGTCCCAAGGGCGAGCTCCTTCCCTGGAGTCTCTTCGGTGGTCTCACCCTGCTAGGCTGGTGCTTGTCGCTCTTGATACGAGGCGATGGCCTCGAGAGCGAAGACTGGGATGAGGAGGGCGATGAAGAAGCAGGTGCTTAGGGTTTGAGATTTCCAATGCCGGATTGCTTGCTAGTAAGGCATTTGGGTTTTGTTGTCTGAACTTGAGTGTTTTGGGTTTGGGCCCTGGGGATGTGTACATCTACGGTGAATGGGGGGCCTTCAAATCCTTTCAGCAGCATGCGATTATTGTTGGATATTCACAAGAAATATAATATTTTTGACTTCACTGACATGAATAAGTTTTTTCTAAAACCGCTTTGTCTTTTTATTGCATTAAACCATCACAAAGTGCCAAAGCCCAAGATCCAAAGACTGGCTTTGGAACTACGAGAAGTCAGCTCGTAGTGTTCCGAGCTGGTTATGAATCAACTCAAACACAATGAACGACTGAAAGTCTTGACTCTGGAAGCCTCGCGGAAGACGTGAGTTCCTCCCCTGAGTTCGGAGAGAGCTTACGCTTAATCTTTATAAACGAGGAAGTTAGGAACTCAGTCAGAAGTGTTTGAAAGTCGGGTTCGCCAGTCGGATGTGGTTGTCCGTTCTGAACAGTGAACGATCTACATGAGGTACTATCCCGAGTCCGATCTGCGATGTTTCTCTGGTCAAGATACGCCGAGTATAGTTCTCTAGTCTGAATTTCGGAAAAGTCCTCCGCTCTAAGATATGTTCTTCAGTCAGAGATACTCTTCTCTGGCCCCGATTTTCAATATCACCACAAAATCCTCTTCGAGTCCATACTCCGATATTCGAATCCATCAGTACCTAGTCACAGCTTATTAGGCAGTTTGGCGATTCCAATACTCCAGAATACTCTCCACCGCAGCATTCCACTCCGTCTCCAGATGACTCGCCAAGCACGGAACGGTATCGAGACCGACCTGCTCGCCCTCCCACATCTCAGGCCTGCGGGCATAAGTATCTGCAAACGCGGCAATCAATCCATCCTCCTTCATCTTATTGAGGATCAGACACCCCACATTCCGGCTCTGGTCAGACAAAGAATGTTGAACAACACGCGAGTAGCTCTCCTTGATGAGGTCGAGAGGAAGATTGAAGTGGGGTGTTCGGTTGCCAAGCTCAATTGCTAACTGCTGAGATGCGACGTAGTAGGACCATGCGCCGCTCAGGGACGTCCGTAGGGCCTCTACGTCCTCTAGATCTACGTCTTCTGAAGAGTTCATGTCTTCCGCCATGCGTTCAAAGCTCATCAGTTTGGATAAGGTGTTGGCGCGGCTCGATTCAAATCCGTCGATGAGTTTGCGCGTATGAGACTGCGACTATAGTAGCGGGGAAAGTGAGTGAGTAAAGGGTTGGCATGGCAGAGGTACACATTTGCGCGGGGTGTTGCAGCATATATTCCCCGAGTAAGTGAAGAACTCACCCTCCCACTCTGACTGGTTTCTCTCTTCGAAGTCATAGTTTCTCTGGGCATAAGGGGCACTAATCTCTCTAACATCTGCGTTTCAACTACTTCACAGACATGTAGAGAGCGATATTATATATATACATGAAAGTCAGTGGCGTTGTTCCTCGCCTCTTTACCTTTTTATTGGCTAGGCAGGGATTCGGTGGCATGAAACACAGCTGCTGACTGTGAGCGGAATGCCATGCGTCAGGGTTACATTTGAATCCGAAGCCTCGACTAACAAGACCCTTAACTTGTTGAGTGGAAGACGGAGTCTGCCAGCAAGGGTCACGAGCACCCAGTAGGAACTGTCTCGGTTCTCGTCTACTACACCTTGTGGAGCTGAACCTCCGCAAAGACACATTTCTTCCATAAATCTTGTCAAGATTCCAGCATTTTATCGTACCAATGTATGTCCAAGAAGGATCGAGAAAAGTGAAGAGGCATCCCGTCCTCCCGTTCAAGCAGGACACATCGTTCTGGCCACCCCGGGCCAAGTCGCGGCGTCCCCTTCTATAAACGTGAAACCACTAGTCTTGCATAAGAGGGTCATACTGCGACTATACAAGACCTCGTGGAGTGGTAGACAGGATAAAAACCGAGTATGTATACAGTGTATTGGTGACTTGCACCCAACATGCTGTCAGATCTGATTCAGCTGAAGAGGGGATTGTGCCGCGTGCCGCGTGCGTGTCGGGACGGACCTGGCCGTCACGCCTATAAGTTGACCCCGATATTCAAACTAGTTCCATGCGTCATGCCATGGCTTGTCGTTCCTTTTTTTGCTTTGTTTCGTCGATCGCGCTACTTTTGAGAGCGTTTGCGCATGTCTTAGCCCGGCGCATGCCACGCACAGTATACGTCATGTCGCAAGTATCCCACGTGGCCGGCATAGTCTGACAGCATCGAATCTCGATCCAAGCCATGATGATCTCTTTCAAAGTGCGTAATAATACCACAGCAATTGCTTTCACAATCGTCCAGTCGCCGCCTCGGTCGGTTGATGTTCTTTGGTGACCTGATGGGAGGCTTTTCCAGAAGGCCGAGGGCGAGGAATCGGAGCCGAGTTAGCAAGCAAAAATGACTCGTGTAAGATATGTACTTCTAGGGGATTGTGTGTCTCCTTGCAGAACTCGCATCTATCGTCACGTCTGGTCCGCAACATTCTGCTTTTCGCGTCCTGCGCCTCCATCTGCACCTCTTGATCCAACTTCGTTGTAAGACGATGGGGAAAGCGCGCTAGGCGAACCCATCCCGCGTTTGAACTTTGAAGTCAAGGTTTTAACTTTTGGGTGTAGTTTTCACGTGCGTTTTCCGAGTATCTTTTCTGCGGCGATTGAAGATCCGAGGTTGAGTTCATGCAAACGTGTTTCATGGAGGAGAAGTGGTCAATAGTGCCGCTGCAAGTGATGCGGGTTGTTTCAGATCAGAAGTTTTGGCGGGACGGATTTTAGCTGCACTTTCTGTCTACAGCCCCTCTTCAAAAAGAACGCAAACCGCCAAGCGTCACACTTAATGCCTCTAACTTAGTTACCTATGCTAGAGATGCACAACTGAGTACGATCAGCAGAACTTGAAATGGATTGATTGACGTACATGGAAGAATGTATGAGGGCGCGACGCGACAAACAGCGTGATTTGCGCAGGCTCGTAGCAAGCTCGTGTGTACAAACTCGAATTGGAGTCTGGAACAGCATCGTAATGACATATGACTCATGAGCACTGAGAATCGTGTGCATATTCTGGGATGTGGCGGGTAAACCTGCTTGGCAAAGTGCTTAGGCAGCTCAGTCTGATTATTGTCCCAAGCTCATTGTCCTCTTATTCGCAGTGCATGCTTTCATTGTCTATCGGTATTATTTTCACACAGTTTCAAGGAGTTCATTGCGGAGAAGCCCACGGCCAGTGCTGCCACGGGTAGGATAGGACCTTGATCGCAAATGAGTAGCCTTGAAATGAAGCATGAAGTCCAAAAACAAGACTCGTTTCTTTTAGGGAATGAGTTCCGTCGATATCATCAAGTACAGAAAGACGGGTGCCGATAGTGTACAGAGTACCTAGACGGCATACCTAGGCCAAATTTCAATCCCGTCGTCGAATTGCCAGTTCCGATGCGCAACCCGTTTGTTTGTAACCTCCATAGGTAGCGGGTTGGTTAGTGGTCACTGGCCACTGGTCAGAGTGGCCCATAGCCTAAGCACCTCGTGGTTCTATCATCTAGGTACACTGGTCAGTGGTGACTGAGGTACAGTATGTATGTATGTATATATGTACTAACTTCTCAGTCGTACTTGACAGGGGCCGCCTGGAAGGTGCTGAAAATAGGTTTTCTTCCTTCGATTTGGGGCTTTCTCCTTTGCGTTAGATGAATGAGGTGTGTAGAACGAAAAGCAGCCTTTTCGAGGGCCTGGCTTTCTACCGTGTAATAATGAACTATTTACGTCATTGTGAGCATCTCGATTACAAGTACTGACTTTGGTGACATCACTCTTTGCGTAACAGTCAAATTTACCTTGGTCGCTTGCCATGAGGCATTTGGATGTCAACAAGCCACCCGTCGCTCATGTACGTATAATTAGGCTTGCCACGGAGGCAGGCAGAAGAAGACTGCAGCCAAGACGCGCCAATGGTCCTACGTCCAACAATTCAAACACGAGATTTCAGCCAACATCATCGGGCAAATTCCTCTATTTGGGTATTGTGTCAACTGGCAGCCTCACAACATCGGGCGGAGTGCCGTATCTGGTGATTGACCAGCGCTTGCGGCGGCCTTAGCGTGCTGTATTGTCGAGAGAACTGGGCGAGGTGGCGTCGTCATGTGCACGAAAATCCCACGCCAGATTGCTTGATGGTTGCTGCATCGATCAACGACTCGGCGACTCGGCGTCCACAACCGGGCCTTTGTTACACGTACAGTGGGTGTGAATATTTTTGAAGAACAATAGATACCTACTGCGTATAGTGAGCACTGACGGACCACTGGAGTTAATTAAGCATGAGACGCATTTCGCGCCTTGCGCGGCAGTATACATATGTAATGACATGCCTCCTTGCTCAGTTCAACCCGCCGGCAAGTTGATTGCATGACTAATGCCTTATATGCGCGCAGCAAATTAACTAAGTCAAATGGTGCGTTATTATGGATGGAGACAAACCCTCTTTCGTTTCACACGGCATTAATGCTACCTATTCTTGCCGTCTTTTATTCCCAACCCCGAGATAAGTTTTTTGCACAGATTGACAATCGTGGAAAGAATAGGCAGTTCTTGAAGTGCCTTGATTGACCGACTCCATCTCCAGACCGCAGCTATCCGAATGCTGTAAACTTGTAAGTTGTAACAGACGGGGCTTTGTAATAAACCGAGGCTAGACCTGCGCTTGAGAGTCGGGGCCAGTGAGGAAGAGTGAACGGATGTGTTAGTTAATCTCGGTTGTACTCCGTACCTGGCGAAGGCATACCGAAGAAGTGGCCATTCCCTGAGAATGAGATGATCGTGATCGGAGGGCGGACGCCACAATGCCACGGGTTCTCGGCGGAAACTAATGAGACAGATCAATCGGCTGAGCGAGACAGGCAAGGTCAGCTCTGGGGGCTTTGTTGATAGGTGGTGTGGTGCTCGCACCGCCGCCAGGCCGTCGCTTTCATCTCATTTTCTGTGTCTATGAGACGCTTCCCCATCCTGACGGCATCTACTCTGTAAATTTGTCTAAATTCGTAGTGGCATCCAACCTGTGCGCTGAATATTGCGATGCCTTGGTGATTCGAAGCAAGATGCGTGTCCACGTCTTCGCCATTGTTTGTTGGGCCGAGCCTTGTTTGCAATAGGATTTTGCGCCGCTTCCAAAAATGGTGCCTGATTCCCGACATTGAGTCTTGAATCTTGACGCAATTTGCAGGGGAACAGCGTGCCCATCGGGCCGCAGATCCTTGTTTGTCTCGTTCCATCATATAATGACATGACCATTGACCATCAACCCTTCCTGTCATGAACTCCCTCACGATGCCGGAAGCGCATCGTATCATCAACGAACGCCTGTATTTGAATGACCGTCTGTGCACCCGCACGCCGGGCCAGAACCCCTCCTCCGGCTGCAGTGGGATGAGTTTAGTCTGACGGGAAAGAAAAGACACGGTGAGGCGACTTGAAAGAGCTTGCGGAGGAAACAAGGAAATCAGGGTATATAAGGAGGCATGTTACATGTATGTACCTATGTAACGAACTACAGTACCTAGGTACTACATACTCCGTAGTGTCGGCCGACTTTCTCGCGCTAGGAGAAAAAAACCTGGGGAAGGAATTGGCGAGGCGATGGCAGGTGCACCTGGCTTGACCTGGCTGGGTATGAATACTCCTTAATAAGCAGATCGAGAGTTGTATTTCGTTCGTAGTAATCTCCGGTTCCACCTTCATGCCACCGTTGCCACGCTGCCATGAAGCCCTCACGTTGCTTTTGGCAATTTTCGCATTGTTTTTACTCCGTATGGCGCCGAAGAGAAATGAAGAAACCAAAAGACCTTTGCGGGGTTGGCGTGGCCCGGTTTCGATCCCACGTGGAGAAACAAATCTGTTTCCGGCCGATTTCCCCGTTAGGCATTTCCTTGCTCACCCCTACAGCTCACAGTGAAGGCATCCTATCCTATCGCCACTCCTTCACGGCGTAGTAAGCTATTGAGGCCATTAAGTATACGATGCTTCTCACAGTAGCAATGGCACGCAAGAAACCTGCCATGTAGTGGACATGTTGAAACCACATTCTATCATCTACATATGTCCATTTGCTGCTTACTTGGCTTGCTCGTGTCTTCCAGCGGCGCATCTCACTCTTCGTTCTGGGCTGCGGTCAATACGGGATTGTCTGCTACCCTTCTTTCCAAAATTTTATTATTAGATAGAAAAGTCGATACCTCCGCACAAGCTTGGCTCTCCCCGCCGGACACGTTTGTGGCTGAGTTGCAAAGCTGGGCTGACCCGTCATTCACACATTCGTACCTATCCTCAAAGGGTAGTAGCCATATGCGGTTGGATACGACTGATTCTCTGTGGGGGAAATGATGGTGGCTTTCTGAGGTCAAAAATCCATTCGCTACTGTACTCTTCCAGCCACCATTTACGACCCTACCAAGAAATTCTCGGAGTTTTCACCTGTTAAAGAACTTTACACGCACCCCTCCATTCTTCCACGCCCCTATCCTACTCGTTGCTTGTTCCCTGTTCCTTGTCCGTCATGTTTCCTGCCTGATGATTCTAGGCTAGGTCAGGCCCCGGGATACTTGTGGAAGACGCGGTAGGATGTATTCCCGTGCATGGGCTGACTGATTACTAGCCTGAGCCTGGAGAAACCATCTGAAGTTGATGGGATATAAACTGCCTTCCTTCAGCCCCCGAAAGTTCCAATTGCCTTTCTTCTTTCTTCTCTTGCGTTCTTCATCCGGCTACTGTGGTTCTTTCAACGGCTTTCAAGACCTCACAATCGTTTCCCGGTCCACCGTCACAGATTTACACTCGTTCTTGCAAAAAAGGCTATTTCGAACACCAACATTAGTCAAGATGAAGTTCTCCGCCACCGTTTCTATCATCGCCGCCGCTGGCGCTTACGCCGACCTTCAGGTCGTAAAGACTGTGTTGTCTGATGTCTCTAGCGGCATTGAAAGCCTAGATACCGCCGCCAAGGGCTTCGGCGGTGACGTCGGAGCCGTCAAGTCCAAGGCCGACAGTCTCATCGCCACCCTCAAGAAAGGAAAGTCCACCGTCGACGGATCTTCTGATCTTACCCTCCAAGATGCCATTGGCTTGAGCGAGCCTGTTCAGGGCCTCACCAAGAAGGGTCAGAGCCTCCTCGACACGTTCAAGGCCAAGCGCTCTGATGTCGAAAAGGCTGCCGCTTGCGGAACTGTCCGCGGCGAACTCAAAGACATCAACGACAACTCGAACGCCCTTATAAAATCCGTCGTCGGCAAGGTCCCCAAGGACGCTCAGACCATCGCCGAAGGCCTTGCTGCTGGACTCACCAAGGTCCTCGCTCAGGCTCAGGATGACTTCTCCGAGGCCAACTGCAAGGACTCTAAAGGTTCTTCCAGCACTGGTGAACCTTCTATGACTGCCTCCGAGACTGATACCGAGACTGCCTCCGAGACTGCTTCCGAGACTGCCTCCGCAACTGCTCCTGGCACAACCATGGCGCCTTCCATGACCGTCGCCCCTACTGGTGCTACTGGTGGCAACAAGACTGCTACTACAGCTCTGCCCACCATGACGGCTGGTGCCTCTTTCATGGCGCCCGCTGGAGCCCTTGTGATGGCTGTTGTCGCCGCTCTTTTGTAGATCAGTGCCTCAGAGGCGCAAGAACGGAATAGAGCTTTCAATGCCTCAAGGGGTTATACTCCGAATACCAACGGAATCTATTCGTCACGCTCCGCAAACCTATTAATACGCCCCGAACAAAAGCCATTGGATTTCGCTTAAGCACGAGGTTTCATGTACCATAATGGGAAAACAACTTTTACTAATTGGTTGGAGACAATATCTGGGCTATTTTGCAGTACTGTGTATTGAGTTTTAATTAGCTAAATGGCATTGGATTTGACCACCTATGGCCACGTGAGAAGAATCGCCAACTATATGTGGGCATTCGTCGCCGTCAAGCTTCAAAGCAACGTTTCGTGAAATAAATCGAGAACTCAACTGTATTTTTAGCTTCAGAACCCGTATAAATACCACTTCAGCTTTGACATGCTGGTACTGTATTCGGTAATTCTGATGAAGATGGATGAGTCAATGAGTCATGACATGCATACAATGAGCGTAGCCACGCCACCCATGGCGGATTACCCTCCTCCGTATGCCGGGCGAAATCATCATCTCGACAAGGACTCTGTGCCTTTCTTTTGCTATCATGACTCTTGCTCTCTCCAGTCATCGTCTCTTCTTGTCGATTTCGTGATACATAGTCGTGCCATGCTTGACCATATCGGCCACGATTTTAGCAGGTTCGGTTCCATTCCGAAAATTACGGGTTTGCGAACATTCCAATACGCGGCACAGATCCACGGCTATTCAAAGCGTGTATATCCTGACGCTCGCGTCAACGTCTTGATTGGGTCCATTCGGCGATTCGTGTAAAATAGAACTTCAACGGAGTTTCATCTTCAACTGTCCAGGGCCTATGCTATGGTGGAGAGGGGTGAGTAACACTGCACGCGCTCAGAGAACTTACTTGAAACTTGAAACCAGAGTAACGACGATGTCTCCGCTTCTCCTCGATCAGTAATCCCATACATAACATGTTCTCATTCATTCCAGGGATGGAAGCTCAGATATGATATCGCGTGCGAATTAATCGAAACCGAACACTACCGCGACAGGTATCGATGTCCACACTAAACATGACGGCATATTGCACTAGAAAGACCGAACTGTGCTAAGAAGGATGGGTAAGGCGTAGGTAACTTTAAATCTGCAGCTTCAGACTAAGTTTAAGGTTTGCCATTCCTATTCATTCGACATTGGCGTCCTTGGATCGATTGTTCCATTCGAATCTTCAGGTCTTAGTCTTCTTCGAACGATAATGTCTTTCTTGGAGACCTATGCTGCAGAGTGCAAGGTTGGTCGGGGTATAAGCCGTTGAGGTTGGATGTGTATTCTATAGGGGCATTGAAGATCTGGCTCAGGGCACGTCACTGCCGAGAAATTTCGATCGAAGTCAGAGTCCCAAACACGGTTCTCTGACATATGCTTGAGAACAGGTAAAGTTTTCCTGCTTAAGGAGGTATTGTGGGATGAACCTTGGGCAGAGAAGGCAATGGGTCGTTGAGCAGATATACACGTGTCGTACATGCGACTCCTTCTGATGTGTGGATGCGGATGTGCGAGAAGGGAGTGCACAATATGTGTAGAAGAGCTTTCGCACCAAACATCGGCATGCGAGATCATGTGAACCTTGGAGAGAAAGTTGAAGAAGAGGTGCACTCGATGAGTTTGTTATCAGGATGTACGGAGTACGATCCTTGTGGCGTGCGTGTCTGCATTGTGGCGTGTCGTGTTCATGTGGCTCAGGCACGCCCCTGATTGGCCAATTCTGTATGTAGCACAATTCCTTGCAACAAAAGTGACAGCGCGAAGAAAACACCTAATTAGGAATTCTCGCGGCTCATTCAGTCGCCCCTTGTTCTGTCTGGCATTTGACCCTTTCATCACTCCGTCGCATTTCTGCACCTGTGGCCATTTGTTCCACATCTCTCATCTCGCAATCGCTGCTTTTCGCTCGCTTACTTGCTCCTATCCTTGCGTCGGACAAGTCTTGCTTCTTCTCCATTTCTGCGGCGTCTTCTACCTGCACAAAAATGTCGGACAAGAAGAGCGACGACCTGGTGCTGCCCATGCCCGCCAACAATGGCTACGCCGATGCGAATAGCCAGGCCAAGTCTGCACCCGTCTTCACGCCTGCCAGGTCAAAATCAGACGCGCTGAAGGGAGTTTCGTCGCTTGATAACAACCGTGGAGCCTCGGTCTTGGCATACTGCCTGAGCTCGATGAGCATGACGATTGTGAACAAGTATGTCATTTCAGGCTCGGGCTGGAATATGAACTTGCTTTACCTCGCGGTTCAGGTACGATAGCGCTCGAGACATGATTCTCATGATTATCCCGGGATACAGAATATTTCAAGGCACTGTGCTGATTGTCCTAGTCTATCGTCGGCACGGCTGCGATTGTCATTTGCAAGCAAGCAGGCTTGATCAAGGACTTGGGTTCATTCGACTCACATAAGGCCAAAGGCTGTAATTCTCCCCTCCGCTCTTGTCTGCTCCTCGTTGATTTCCCGCTGGTCTTCTCATTGCGCCACTAACTGCCAATAATGTTAACGATATCGACTAGGGTTCCCTGTTGCCTTATTACTGGTGGCCATGATCTATACTGGCAATAAGGCCTTGCAGTTTCTCTCTGTGCCGGTCTACACTATCTTCAAGAACTTGACCATCATCGTCATCGCCTATGGAGAGGTAATGTTATTTGGAAGCAGTGTCAGTCCACTGACCCTTGTTTCCTTTGCGATGATGGTGTTCAGCTCCGTCATTGCTGCTTGGGCAGATGCCAAGAGTGCATCTTCCGCTGCAGCCCTGGCCACGCTTAACGCCGGCTATGCTTGGATGGGAGTCAACGTGTTTTGCGCTGCCATGTATGCGTTGAGCGTGCGAAAGGTCATCAAAAAGACAGGTTTCAACAATTGGGAGGGTATGTAACCTGCGCGAGAACCTGGCCATTCATGGGGCACCACAAGCTAACAAGGTGGCAGTCATGTACTACAACAATCTGCTCACCATCCCCGTGCTGATTCTCTCTTCGCTTCTTGTGGAGGATTGGTCCGCTGCAAACCTGAACAAAAACTTCCCTGTTGCATCCCGCGGCAGCATGGCCACGGGAATGGTCTACTCTGGTCTCGGAGCCATTTTCATCTCCTACTCGACAGCCTGGTGTATCCGTGCTACGTCGTCCACCACATACGCCATGGTCGGTGCCCTCAACAAACTCCCAGTGGCAATTCTCGGAATCATCTTCTTCGCAGCGCCCGTCACCTTTGGCAGTGTTTCTGCCATCCTGCTAGGCTTTGTAAGCGGCATCGTGTATACTGTCGCGAAGTTGCAGAACAAGCCCTCGCCCCAGCCGCCTGCCCTGCCTCTCACCAACAAGCGGTAAACCTTTACTTCAACATATCTCTTTATTCTGTTTTCGCTTTTGGCTCTGGCCTGGGCCCGAGGCCCACTTCAAGTGGTCACAGCCTGCATGATACTCCTCACCGAAACAAAATTGCAGGGAATTTATTCTATCTGTATCTGGATTCGTGAGGCTTTTAAGCCAATAGGGCATCTTGTAACATCATGATTGATTTATAGTTGTGTTGAAATATCGGTTCTGTGAAGGGACGATGATGAACCTTGCATTTTGGGGCCCGGGCAACTTGGTAAATCTATGGCTTCAAATACGAGGGTGTGGATGGTCTCAAAAGTCGCAGGAGAAGAAATGAAAAGATGGATGGGAGTGGCTGGCAGTCGCTGTCAAACACTGGTAATTTACCAACTTGATGTTCTTATTCGGAGTACGGATAGTCGCACGAGTGATACTCTCGACGCAAGTGATTGACACCGAGATTTCCAGGGCCGCGTGTTTCCCTTCAGCAGTCACGATTTTGAGTTTTCTTCTAAGATCAACTCTGATCTCTGCCACCTCTTAAATTGGTGTATTAAGTCGAGACCTATCGCCGCTGTCACTGGCATCGCACGCAATAGCCATTTTTTATGGTGCGGAAAAACTCCGGCAAAACCGGTCTGCTTCCAACGGAACTCATCTCGCGATTCCATCGGCAACCCTCCTCCAACCCTTCCATCATCCAACCCCTCCGCCAAACCGCCCAGCATGTCTCAATTTCGCGCCAAAAAGCTCGACCTGGGCTGTTTCGTCAAAATCCGCACCATTCGCGACCACACTAAGCGCAAGGTATTCGAGCAATTCGAAGCCGAGAGGTAAGGACCAACACCCCCGTCTTCGCATTCTCTGCGCAAGACCCTCTCACGAATCCTTTCACGATTGAGCAACACAAGGCATATCTTTGAGTCAAGAAAAGCATAAGCAAGCGATAAAACTAACGCATTCTACAGACAGGCTCTCCGCTACGTCATCCGCAACACGACCCTCCCTCCCAGAGTCCGCGCCACGGCTCAGCTCCAACTCGCATCGATGCATTCGTATACACGGCCGACGCAGATCCGAAACAGATGCATAATGGGAGGAAAAGGACGTGGTATACTGAGTGATTTCAAGATGACGAGAGTGAGTTTCCCGTCCACGTCATGCATCTTGAAAATGATGCGACAGTGGCAGGCAGCTAACAGGCTGGTAGTTCAACTTCAGGTTACAGGCTTTAGCGGGGAATATTCCGGGAGTGAAGAGAGCGAGTTGGTAGAACGACGGAGATCTATTGTTGCGATGTGTGTAGGATTAGATGTTCTTTTTTGATGGCAGGGAGATACATAGGGCGCATGAGAGACCACAAGGCTGGCTTGTACTGAATATTGAGCGTGGATCGATTGGACGAAATACAAGATTTATGATACAAGTCACAGCTCGAGATGGGCTTGGAACACGATATTTCTATTCCTACTGGGCGATGATATATTTCTGGATTCAGCTGGTGCTGCAAACACGGGGTTGGCCGATGGCGATATTGTTCCTTTTGTGATGGCACTGCTGTTCGCGGCGTGCAGACAGAGGTCTATCGAGCTGCAGCTGGGTTGAGACTCTGAAGTACAGGCAACAAAGTATGTACCTAGGCATGTTGTCCCAGACATGGCCTATCAGGGTTCCTAAGACGAAATTGATAGTGTTAACTTGGGCGGCGCAGAACAAGATACGTAGTGATGAATACAGCTCAATTTCGAGCATGAGTTCGCTGAACCTATGTACTTTTGTTTCTCTATAACCTGTAGATGGATTACCCGGGCTGCCAGGTACATAGCAAGTTTGAAGTGATACAGTTGCATCACATGTTGAAGCCAAACAGAAAAGTGGGCCCTATCACCAACAGGCACTGGCAACTACAACTCTCACCAATCTCGCCACTTCTACTTCGCATTTCATTCCCCATTTCCACCTCTTTCTTCCACTTGACCAACGAAATAAAATCGCCGCCGCAAACCGCAGTATAGCCCATTATGGGTGGTGGTGATCTCAACCTGAAGAAGTCCTTCCATCCCACCCTACGACGAAATCAACAAGCCGTCTGGGATGAGGAGCAAAAGGCCCTCGCGGAGCGTAAGCGCACCCAACAACGCGTCAATGAAATCAAAGAAGAGCGCGCCAAGGAGGAGCTGCAGCGGCAGCTCGAAGAAGCAGGTGGCAAGAAGCGAGTAGATCGAGTCGATTGGATGTACCAAGGCCCTACAGATGGCCAAGTTGGTGCGAGCGAAGAAACAGAAGCCTATCTTCTCGGGAAGCGAAGAATCGACAACCTCATCAAAGGCACAGAACACAAGAAATTAGAAAAATCAGCTGGCGAAGACAGTTTCATGGCTCTGCAGAATGCGAATACAGCGAGAGACACGGCCTCCAAGATTCGAGAAGACCCCCTTCTGGCGATCAAGCGACAAGAGCAAGCCGCATACGAAGCAATGATGAACGATCCAATCAGGCGTCGACAATTGCTGCATTCAATGGGTGTCGATGATCCGAAGAAGAAAGAGAGATCGGGTGACAAAGAGAGCAGGCATAAGAGAAAACATCGAAGGCATAGAAGCAGAAGCAGAAGCCGAGAAAGAGACTCAGAGGATGAAAAAAGGCGGCACAGACGACGACACAGATCAAACTCGCGTTCGCGCAGTCCTCGACGGCATCGTCATGAAGGCGATGGCGATGAGCATCGAAGGCAACAGAGACATGGTCGGGATTTTGGTCAGAGACTAAGCCCATCGCGTAGGCGAGACGGTTCGCGCGATCAGAGGCGCGGTCACAGTCCACTGCGAAGACGGGATGATTCTCAAGACCGAGGGCGCGGACACAGCTCATCGCGAAGACGAGATGGTTCTCGGGATCAGAGGCGCAATAAGTCTCCCCCGCGGAGACGAGATGGTTCTCGGAACCAAAGCCACGATCAAGGCCCACGGTATCAGGATAATCGCCATCATAGCTCGTATCGGACAAGACACCATTCACCACCACAAGGGCACATGCACGATTCTAGGCACAAAGATAACGATGGCCGGGGAGCAAGAAGTGGGAGCGGGAATGGAAATAGATATCGTTCAAACGGAAACGGCCACAACTACAACCACAATCGATCGAGGCAAGCGCCTCACGCGAACGACGACGATGATGGAGAGGCAGAAAAGGCTCGTAAATTAGCAGCCATGCAAAGCGCAGCCTCGGAGTTGGATCTCGAGCGTGAAAAGCGTCTAGCTGCTCTGGCAGAGCGGGAACGAGCGGCCAGGGAGGCAGATTCTAAGGCCCGAGAACGAGAAGGCGAAAGAGGCTTCGTGAATGGATTACACAAACAGGCTGGCAAGCTAGATCTGGGAGAGAGAATGGGACGAAATCGGCAGGGATACCAAAGAGATGATGATTAGAAAGATTTGGCACATGGTCAGTTCTGTACGGAGTAATGCCGACGTATATCCATGCCTTCTGCAGTTTCTTCGGGATGTGATGCCAAACATATGTTTCCGTGATATGACGGCCTTCTCGGGAGTCGGGACTCGGGAGGCATCAAGGGCAGTTTCTCAGTATTTTCGCATCTTCAGCAAGTTCTTCACTAGCGGCTCGCCATGATGGCGGCTATGCGCGTGTGAACTCGTGCTGGACATGCAGTTTGATAACACGGGTTAATAAGTCTCGCGCGAAATGCGTTTTCTGTCCTCCGGGCTGCCTGGCATGCCAGATATGACGTCGTCAGCCCTGGACGATCCTGTAACAAAACTTGTCCCGACTCCCGAGTGACAGGAACAAAGGAGCACTGCCGAGGAACCCTTGCATGCTTGCGGTCCTGAAACGAACTAACAAGCGCAGTGGCATGTACATAAGTAGCTTATATGTACAAATGTAGCCCCCTAAATTCTTTGCTAAATCTGCCTTCTGATAGAGATCGGGTCCTGCTTTTCGACTTTCCAATACCTCGTTTCCTGTAACTGGTTGACGTACATATATATTTATTGACTAAGTATAGGTATGCTGCCCATACGCTGGAATGGGTTTCAGAGGCAACAAGGCAAAGAAGGTCAAACATGTTCAAGGAGCTCAAAGTGCAATGCGAAGCCAGGAGGGAACAGACAAGGAGGGCGGGCCAATCTAGACAAGTGGGCTGATGGATTTGCGCGCCCTTGGTGCATGAACTTATGAAGTTTGAACAGCGTGCTTGTGGGGAATCAGAGTCCTGGCAGGGGATGCAGATGACTGCTTGGATAGTTATTTGGAGAAATTGAGAATGCTTGTGATGTTCGCGATGTTGTCGGGTTGGGCTGGATCTGATCTTGAAGCCGAGACATGACAGCTGACTGAGCTGAGGCCAGTATGTTAACGTAACTGACTAACTGTAAGTCAGTCACACTCCGCATGTAAGCAACTTGTAACAGTCATTCTAGCAGCTGTACAGACTCACAGAGAGGTATGTATGTCTTGTCTGATGGCGCCACGCCGCAAAGCGTGGATGGAATACACTGTACAGTGCAACTCGTATTCTGATCTCTTGCCCTGAAATTGCTGGGGAATTTGGGGAAATGAGCCAAGCGTGTTTTGTGGCGGCGGAGCCCACTGCCCGTTACAGTGGTCGTCGGTAGTTACTAGTCACTGTCCGACTCACTGGTCACAGTCTGTTTAAACTCCGATCCGTCAAAAGTCCCACCAGCGTGGCCCAAAAGTCTCCAAAAGTCAAGCTGACTCAAGCAAGCAGCGTCTCCAAGTCCGAGGCAGTCTGGAGGAGTTTCTACTTTGCCAGAACTCCTACATACCAGATGTACCTTTGGATGCTCTCGCTTGTCGTCTTCGTCACCATCAACCATTCAACTTCGTGATCCCTTCTGCCTTCTGGCTAATTTGTTTGGCTACCAGTCACCACGTCTGATCCCTCCTTCCGTCAGCACATCCGACTTTCCCCTTTACCGTCGATCCTCCTCCTTCAGATCCTCCGTCGCAACCGAATCGGCGAATCGGCGAAAGACTCCACGTCACACCAACCAATTCGTCCTGAATATTTCCTGTTCTCTGGCAAGATCGCGCCGCTCTCGTAATACACCCGTCCAATTTGAACACGTCAGGGTTCTATCCGCATGCACCGAATCCACGCGCAATCGAGCAACATACAATCCTCCTTGTCGCCCGGTGCTTGTCAACAGTTGTCGAGCTAGCAACTGTCCTCTTGCGAGATGCCTCTCTGCGGCGGATCCAAAACAGTCCAGCGAAAGCTGGTGCTTCTGTATGTACTCCTGTCGCACAGCGCATTGCGCAAGATGGAGTGGGCTGCGCAATGCGATTGAGAGCTTTGGCGCCCTGAAGACCTCGGGTAGATAAGACAGCATTGCTAACCTGCCGGGGGCGAAAGAGGTGACGGTGCCTGTGGCAAAACGTCATTGTTGAACGTCTTCACCAGAGGGTAAGTTGTCGCAGACAAAATTGGCCAATGATGCGTGAGGACTGACCTGACTGCAATCAGATACTTCCCTACCGTCTACGAACCGACCGTATTTGAGAACTATGTCCATGGTATGAATGCTGCAGAGCATTGCGCTCAAGCCGCCTGCTGGCTGCGTGTAGTCTGTCTGGCCTTGTCGCAAAGGCGTATACTAACCATTTGTCACTAGACATTTTCGTCGACAATGTGCATATCGAGTTGTCGTTGTGGGATACAGCTGGTCAAGAAGAATTCGACCGACTGCGTTCTCTGTCCTATGGTATGGTTTCTCTCCCTAAGCAACCCTACCAGCGCTTCTTGTGCGCGCGTTACGGCATCTTCCCGATTGCGTTGGCCCGCTCAATGGCTAATTCTTGTGACTACTAGACGATACCGACCTCATCATGCTCTGCTATTCAGTCGACAGCAAAGACTCACTAGAGAACGTCGAGTCGAAATGGGTCGGAGAAATCGCCGATAACTGTCCTGGTGTCAAGCTGGTCCTGGTCGCTCTGAAATGCGATCTCCGGGAAAAGGGCGGCGACGACGAAGACGGCGACGAAAACACAGCGCCCCGCGAAATCGCAGCCAACGAGCGCCCCGCGGGGCCTCTAATCGAATACGACAAGGGACTCGAAGTTGCCAAACGGATAGGGGCCTCGCGGTATCTAGAATGCTCGGCCATGAAGAACCGCGGCGTCAACGAAGCCTTCACAGAGGCCGCCCGCGTTGCCTTGAGCGTCAAGAAGGAGAGAGAAGAAGGCAAATGCACAGTCATGTGAGCCGAGACATATACGAAGCAGATGTGTGCCAACGAAATCCCAATACCCCCTCTTGTTTCATATTTCGACCTCTTTCCTGCGCCGTACTTAATTTTCTTTTCCAAGTTTCAACCACCCCTGATGCGGAAGGGCAATTCACTACATATTCTTATTTGCTTGCTCCAAGAGATGCCTTGGCCCTCAGGCCCCTTGCGTTTCCATCGTTTTGTTTCTTCACAGCGCAAGATAGATGGATCTGGGCAACTGGACGCCATCAACAAGGAAGGACATGTCACATACCCGATCCAGCCGTTCTGTCGCCTCCTTTCATCGGACGATATCTCAGAGTCATCCCTGCCTCCTCGACACGGACTCACTAAACACACCATGCACATCTCGGCGACTATTCATGCATGGAAATCGTCTTCGTCTTATCTTCAGAAACTCATCTCATTATTCTTTTCTTTCGCCTATACACGTCGTTGTCACTGCTGCTTCGCACCTCCCCCGTGCAATCTAATTCCCTGGCCTGGGTCTTTTTCTTTTGTCGGTGTCTGCGCCACTACAGAGATGGCAATGGTATCATGTCGTCTCGTGGGCTTCATTAGCATAGAGGAAATATCGGGCTGTCTTGTCTTATTCGGCCTTGGGTGGGTGTTTCATCATACCTACTCAACAAGAAATGTAATCATATTTTTTAATGGGCTGCCATGTTTTCTCGCTGGGTCTTCGATGCGTATTCAGTAACTGGACTGGGCTTTGTTCCTCTCTTTTCAACTTTGTGATCCTCATTCGTTTTTTTGTCCGTGAGCTCTCGGACCGCACTGTCTGATCCGGTCGGGTTGTCCGCCCAAAAGAGGGACCCCGATTCATGTCCTTGGAGGGAGGCCATTCCCCACCGAAACTACTTGCTATTACCAGAAGAAGAGTGGAAGGGAAAGATGGGAAGAAGGGAGGAGATTAGACGAATAGGAAACAGAAGAAAGAGGGGAACAAGATCAAGAATGATGGGACAAATCTGGGGCATGGAGTGCGTCAAGGGGCACTTATGAACAGACAGCATACATGTATAATCACTTGCGCGCACAAGATGCCTCTCATTGGTGTTTGCCATCTGAATTCCAATTTGCCGCTCGCGCTGTGTTTGCTTCTGCGGTCACACTACCATAAAAAGTCATAAACGCCGCGCCATCGCCTCCCACACGCTCCATGAGTAGTGGCAAGACTTATGCAATCAACAAGAAGCTGTCTACGGTCTACCGCCCTCCACGCGGCGGTTATCTGATCGTTCGTTCCAATCCTAACCCCCAAACATTGGTACTGTTCAATCATACCGGATGTAGATCGACTCGAGCTCGACGTCTCGTAAAGGCTACACTGTTGTTAAGCTATAGAAAGAGATAGGAAATAAGGGATTCAAGGAAAAAACGAAATGAAAGAAAAGAGCACGAAAAGAAAAAGAAAATAGAGGATGAAAAAGAAAAGTGGAAAGCAAAGGAAAGAAAAGGAAAGAAAAGACGAGGCTGAAAGCGAGTGGTCATCGATAATCGCCAATCATGATTAACGCGCCCATTCAACGACCGCAAGAGCCATCATGACGAGAACTAGCGTAGATGGCAGAATCCTGTTCTCACTGTTAGACATGGACTGCATAAAGAACCGTGCAAGTTGGGAAAAACGTACCATATAACGTAGCTCTGGAATAAGATCCGTCCCATGGTCTTCTCATACACCATATTGATCTGACAAATCTGTGCCAGTTGGAGAGCGCTCGGTGCGCCGGTGAGCAAGAAACAAACAATAATGAAGATGGGATCATCCAAAATGCTGACGTTGAGGTACTTTGCAGTGCAGGCCAGGATAGGCGCCATGATGGCGGTAGGAAGAACCATGCGACTCAGCAAAGACGCAACAAGTAACTTGGTTCCGATTTCTTCTTCCTCAGGATCATGGCTGTCCTCGCAGGCCATGGTGTTTCTAGCCAAGTTGGCACCCAAAACGACAAGGATGAGCGGCACAGCAACGCCACCACTTGATTTGACGGCACTCGTGACACTATTGTTGATGAAGGATCCATCTTCGAAGAATAGCTTCTGCAACGAAGAAATCGAAGCAACGAGGACAGCAGCAAGCATGGCCCACAGTGGCGGATTCATAAACTCCCAAACAAAGGTGGACGTCTTCGCGACGACACGCTTAATCAAAGACATGACAATCTGCACAGGCCGAGGCAAAGCGTTGTGAATTTTGAGCAAGTATCCGTAGACACGAGCCCCAGCTCGTGCTCCCCAACTCCGTCGCTCGACTTGGCTATCGCGAACGTGGGGAAAACGAGTCTCACTGGTGATCCCATCGAGACTACTGCTGCGAACACGTTTCGAAAAGGTCGAGTAGGCTGCCCTGCTCTTTTTGGGAGAGAGCAGATCTTCGTCGTCGCTAGATGCGGCCATGGAGGACTGCGATGCACCGGAAATCGGTGTTCGACCGGCCGGAACATAGTCGCGGGAATCCACGCTACGGTTCTCGTCTTCTTCCTCGGTATCGCCCTCAAATGGATCAGGCAGAGCACGGGTTTCGTCGTCTTGAGGCTCGTCGTGATATTGTCCTTGTTGGCCCTCCTCGGCAATCTCGACCTGGTATTCCTCATACTTGTTCTTAGGGGCCAACAGTACATGGTAACCCCAACTCCATCGCACAAGTTGGCCGAGCTGCTGGAAAATCAGAAGATATAGAATGCCTCTGGCGGCGACTTCATCGTCATTGTCGCCGGGGATCCGGTCCCAGTGAAGACCTTTGATCGTCTGAGACAGCGACATGACGAGGGAAATAGGCAGGGAGTTGGAGTTGCCAAAGACACCCATGGCAGTGACAAAGTTGGCGGCTCGCTTGTTGAACCGAAAGGCCTTGACGATCAAGACGGAGACGATCCATGATACTGCAGTTTGGACGACGAAGATGGCAGGAATAATGGCCAGTTCAGACAGCTTTTCGGCATTAAGCTGTGAGGCGAGCTTGGTGAAAACTGAATCATGGGAGAACGACCAATTAGATTGATTCCATCAAGACGGCGGACGCATAAAAGGCTAGAAGGCTGCTCAATCTACTTACTGAGGCATGGCGTGAAGAGCATAACATTTAGGTTCGCGAGGAACTTTTGCTTGTCGGCATCGAAATGGCCTAGCCGGGCAATGATGTACCCCGGCAAGCTGACGCACACGACTTCCAGGACAGCCTCGAAAACGAGTAAACACAGGTGAGGTAATGACGGATGGTTTTCGAGGCCATCGCCTTGCTCGACAAAGAGCTTTAGCGGCAAGTCATAGGCATCTTGGGCCAATTGCGCCAGACGAAACGACGTCGGCTTGGGAAAGCCTCCAGCGATATCCATCAATAGGCAGATGCAGTCACTGTGTGTTTGAGGATGTAGAAACGGTTGAATGTGCAAAGGAAAGAAATCGTATCCGATGCAAGGATTGTAGTTGCACAGGCAGCTCTCTCGGAGGCTCTTGCTTCGAAAGCGTCTTCGTAGAATGAACGTCCACGATCGATTTGTCTCTCGTCGGTCGTGTCAACGATGTGGGATTTCCTTTTTTATCACTTTGACTAGTCAGCTCAATTACAAGTTGTACGGACACAGGCGCAGCTAGTAAGGTTTGGCGGCATGTCGAGGTGTGGTCACTGGTGGCGACATGGAAGTACACAGCCCGCCTACATTGCGCGTACGGGTACGAAGAGAAGTGAGGCCCACCAGCCCGGGGGAATAACCTTAAAAACAGTGCCAAATGCAACAAAGGCAGCATGGATGGGAGTGCACCACTGCAGCTCGACAAGTGCAAAGTGGTCAGTGACGCATGTCTCAGCGCAGGTTGACAAGCCGCGCAGTTCTGGGTCACACTCGTCCAATTTGAGTTGTCCTACGACGGGCGACGCCAAGAAATGTAGGTAGTTTACCTGCGAGAGGAGCGAGCGGTGCAGATTGGTTCTTGGATGCTAATGTCGTAGATGTGGTGGCTGTGTGATATGTAGCCGAGGACAGAATCGACACTCGAGACTCGACAAGTTGGACAAAGCGATGCTCTCTTGAGTCTTCGTTCATTGTGGCGTTCTGCGTTTCGCAAAGGGGGTGGCTTTCCGGCGGCCTTCAGGCTACGTACAGGGCTGTTCGTGGCGCTCATAGCCAAACTGAGCATACCAACTTACCAAGTGGCAAACCGAGCTGTCCTAACTCTTGTGTGTTCTAACTTCTGCTTGCATTCACCTACATACGTACATACGGAGTACATAGGTAGATACCTATTGAACTCCCGAGAACTTGCAGATACGTGCCTCATTAATCTGCGACTGCTGGCTACGCAACCTCTTGGCAGAGGGCCGCCAAGTTGGCGATGCCAAGATCATGTCCGTCATGAAGCCGCCGACAAGCTGCCTTGGAACGGGGTGGCACAGACCTTTTTGAGGCTGAGGCTCCTTTCCATCTCTGGACTACGTACTCGGTAGATGCATTCAACGTGCGCCGCAAATTGTAATCCATTAAACAGATGCCGTCACCACCTAAAATAAGTGTCGAGAGCGGTTGCTGCTATGGAGATGTAGATATTGCCCGCCGTGGAACAGTCATTATGTACCGCATATCTCAATGACAGGCTTTGGCGGCCATCGGCACTCACAATCTCAATCTCTCTTGAGTCTTGGCAATGAGGCAATGAGTGGACGGAGGCTTGGCCGGCTTTGCGGGGCAGGAGCATCCGATCTTCCAACCTAAGAAAGTTTTTGCGGCAATAGCAGGCCAATCAAGATGCATAATAAGCCGTCATTGTTGTCCTTGGCTGCAGCATCTCGCAAACTTGCGATGGAATTGATAACGCGCCCAATCATTAGATTAGGTATCATTGGCGAAGCGGATGACTAGATGGTGCCACCAAATATATGTAACGGCAACGAATCATGGCACCGTATCATGATCCCCAGATCGCGGCATCAAGAAAAGCCAGCTTCTTTCCGGCCATCCCAGCGCCGACATCAAAGCCTCTCTCCTCTTGGGCCGCTATGTTAAAACTAAAACACCAACACTGCCACACTTACATACACATGAACCCCGGCTTATCTGCCTAGTCGGGCTGCTACATATCAACTCCGTAGAGCCAGCTGCCAAGCGCCAATAAAGAACTGCGCATGTAATTAGTTGAATTTCGTCTGACCAGTCTTTGAATGCAGGCTGTACCACGTGTCGAAAAAGGATGATCTTCGTGAGACTTGCCCCCGTTGGCGCCCCCCACTGTAGAAGCGCCCCTCGGTATACTCAACCATTGGTGGTGTTGGATGCACAACATACCTATGTGCCTATGTACATTGTATGTGCCTACCCTATGACACTTACAAAAGTTTGCCCAAATCAGTTACAAATGCCACGCGTTGTTGGCCTCCTTATTATGTCCATGCAGAGATGGCATTCTCCTGCTATTTATGAGACTATTTTGCTTTTTAGCAAGTTGGATGCCGTACCTGCGTTACGTCGTCCTCTTACGTCTGCATCCCACGCAACAAAGTTAGGTATCTAATGTTTAAACATGTACGGAGTACGATGTAGGCATATCGTCTGGGGAAATATCAGATAGCCGACCACATAAGATTAAGGGGCATCGCGACAACTTCCTGATAAGACGGAGTGCTGTAGCGGTGTCGGGTACAGTTGTCCACAGCGCAGTCACACGACATATTCCCGCGACAATCATGCGACGTCGTAAAACTCAGAAGGAGGGAAGGAGAAAATCCAAAGAAACCGGAATGATTAGGGAATCAATATGTAGAGGAATTGGCTTGGGTTATGATCACGGAGCGCATTGTGTAATATGTGAGCCAAGCGAAGCGGCAGCAGTGTGGTGCTGAAGATGAGGCTTGAGCCGCTTGAGCCTTAGAAATTTAGAACACATGAATTGCAGGCATCATCGCGAACTCAACGAGAATTTGAAGTTTGGAGAAAAAGGGGTAGCGGCCCCACTGCTCCGTGCTTCCGCCTCCATTCGAATGTACATATGGAGAACAGTGAGGACGCAAAACAAGCTTACAAACTCAACCACTTCTTGACGTGTGGATGTAAGGTTATTTTACTAAGGGGCTGTAGATAGGAGGTAGCGCCGGCGTTGACGAGGGCCTAAAAGTACAACCTCCATACGCGAGTTCGCGCACGTGTCAGCAACGCCTAGCCATACCTACATGCAACGTAAAGTCATTTCATTCCAATATTTATGTAGTAGCTACCTATCTGCTATGACAATTGCTGCTTCGAACTTTGATCACTTACCAGAATGAAGGGCATGTAATTTTACCCAATCATATATCAACGTATGTAGTCCTAACTCTAAGCACGCCAAGGACTCTTGCCAAGGATAGGTAAACTTGCGAAACACTAGCTATGTACAACGTCCAAGGTCATCGTCTGTGACACTGTTAAATTCACCGTTGATTCTTATCAGCAAGGACCTGCAAGAACATCTCGATCGATCATAATGAGGAATCTTGCCCGGCCCCGACGGCATGTACCGATCTGACATTACAGTAGGTAGGTAGTCAACCACAAGCAAGCGATATTGAAATCTCGCAACCATAAAATAGCTTAGACTCACGTGTGATTGATAACTTTTGGTTGCGAATATTTCTGTCCTTATCTGATTCCTGCAGATACAGGTTTCTGCCATCCCTCCAGGCCAATGCTGGAGTTCGGCTTGCATATACGTGTCCACAATCACTCAGGGATATTTGCGGAATTGGACCATTCAAGCGAAACAGCAATCTAGTTGTCTCGAAGAGATGTCTCTGGCGCCTACAATCCGCGCTGTAGAAGAATATTGAGGCGGAGAACTCGTTTCGGCCGCCTTGGGGGCACCGGAGGAGATACATATCGTGGTAGACCGATAGGTAGTTGAAGAATTAGATCTTTGCACAAGGGCTCTTTTCCTTTAGATATCACGAAATTTAGTTGGATGGCACGGCTTAGAGTGTCCTGCTTCGTGACTTGACAATGGGCATTTCACGATTTCATACCGATCGTTTCCTGCGGTCAGCTACGGCATGTCAGGACTCAAGAAAAAAGCATACTTATGAGCATCCACTCGATTGGTGCGTTGCTTAATCTGGACATGGATATCTGAAGTAGATCAAATTCAATGCCACCTCACCTCTTTATGTACCAGACCTTGTTGACTCCACTTGTAGGTCGTGAGCCCGGTGCTCCATGATCCATCAATTGATTGCCCCCCCACATGCCGAGTCGCCGACAACCACTCTCGCTGATGATGCCGTAGATTACGCGCCAGACCCATTCCGTCCTACATACAGCACAAACTCCCCGCGACAGCAATTCACCCTTGGGCATCCCCGCTCAACTGTTTTTGGGGTCAAGATCGCCGACGTAATCGACGTCGAAGGACTTCGGCATCTCGTGGAAATCGTGGGCAGTTTCGCATTCCAGGACTGTTACCGGCGACCTCATCTCCAATCTGCTCTTGTGCATGGTTTGACGTTAGAGAATCTTGGCGCGGAACGGCTACGCCATCCGCTCTTGGGGCTGCTCTCTTGCCGCGACCGCCCACGCCCCCTTAAACCGTCCACAGCGCCTCGCACTCGCCATGAGCGACTCTGAATCGAATCCAGACACGCCGGACGCGATGGAGCGATCAGATGATCCCGAGTCTTCGACATCTCCTCGCGAGGGGCGTGGCTCATGTGATACTGATGCCCCGCCAACGTCACAAGCTCTCGAGGCCGAACTACAAAAGCGAATGCCCTCTCTTCGATCCGTCTCTGATCCGCCAAACATGAATCCGAATTCGACATCAACAGGAATCCTCGGAAAAGCGAGAAACCCGTCTCATACGATTCCGTCAGTGACTGCCGGCGCCATGGGAAACGATGTGATGGCTAGAGCGCGGGCTTTGCATCAAGCGCGCATGGGGAAATCTCCTATAGGATCCTCGCCGCACTCTCCCTCATCTCCATTCTCTGGCGGTCTACCGGGAAGGAGCGGATTCCCCGGCTTAGCAATGCCACCGAACGCGATGCATCGACCGAGCGCCGTGCCGCATCCTAGATCAGATCCCGTGATGCAGCCATCTCTGAGTGAGAGGAGGGCCAACAAGTTTGGTATGAAACTGTCAGAAATGGGCAGCGCAAACTCAACACTCACATCCGGTTTCAAACGAACCGGTGCACCCAGGTTGTCAGACATAACTGGCAACATGTCGTCTGACGGGATGCGACCTGCTGATGCCACGCTCGGCTCGAAATTGGACGACTTCAAAAAATACATCGATGCCGACAAAGGCTGGATCACATTCGATGGAGCTGCCACAATAACAAAGACCGGCGTCAATTTTGCCAGCGGCCAGACCTTCAGCATATCCCTTGATGAAATTCAAATACAAGGAGAGCTCGGCAAAGGCAACTATGGCACTGTATACAAAGTCAGACACGCCAAGCCAAAAGGCCCTCGTTTCGGTCATGGCTTATCTGGAGTTCGCCTACCGCACTCTGTATCAGATACAGCGGTCAACAAAGCTAGACAGGACAACGACGATTCCGAGGCTGGCGAAGGCGACGGAACTACCGGCAAGATGATGGCGATGAAGGAGATCCGACTGGAACTAGACGACGCAAAATTTACAACCATATTGAAAGAGCTTGTCATTCTTCATGAGTGTGTCTCGCCACACATTATCGATTTCTATGGTGCCTTCTACCAAGAAGGAGCAGTATACATGTGCATTGAGTACATGGACGGCGGTTCTATTGACAAACTATATGCTGATGGCATTCCCGAGCATATCCTGCGAAAGATCACCTACTCTACTGTTAAGGGGCTGAAGTCGTTAAAAGACGAACACAACATCATCCACCGCGACGTAAAACCGACCAATATTCTAGTCAACAGCAGAGGCCAGGTCAAGATTTGCGATTTTGGAGTCAGTGGCAATCTAGTCGCGAGCATAGCCAAGACAAATATTGGGTGTCAGAGCTACATGGCGCCCGAGAGAATTTCTGGCGGAGGCATGTCGGCACCAGGCTCATCAGATGGGACATATAGCGTGCAGAGCGACATCTGGAGCTTAGGTTTGACCATCATCGAGTGCGCCATGGGCCGCTATCCCTATCCTCCTGAGGTATCATCCACCATATTTAGTCAACTGAGTGTAAGTACTTGTGGACGTTGCAACGGGACACCGACTCCTTCCCCCCAACTTACAGAAACGCTGACATACTGACTCTGCTCCCCCTTTTTCTAGGCCATCGTGGAAGGCGACCCCCCTGATCTTCCCACAGAGGGCTTCTCCGAAACCGCGCAGGACTTCGTTTCGAGCTGCCTACACAAGATACCCAAGATGCGAGCCACATACGCCATGCTTCTAAACCATCCCTGGCTACAAGCCTTATCCAAGCCCAAAACCATCACCGAGGAGACCGAAGAGGGAGAAGAAGCCGATAAAATTGCCGAGGCCGTTGGCCATCTCAAGCTCGGAGGGGAGGACACTAGCGACGAGGAGGTGGCCGAGTGGTTACGACAAGTGCTGAACGGAGGAAAGGCCAAATCAGTAGAGGAAGCCACTGCATCCCGTCCAGCTCTGCATACCGTCCGCGGAGCCAACAGCCCGTCCTGACCGGTGGGACTTTAATCTTTCTTCCCTTTTCTCGTTGCCTTGAGGATTCTTCCAACCGCCCCCACTTGGCACCCGCTGGCTTTCATAACCCCAACGACCCGTCGACAAGTACATACCTATGTATGAAAAAAAGCAGCCTATATCGAGTCACAACCGAAGTGTTGTGTGCATTTACCCACCCCCTTCATTAATGCATGCGTGTATTGCCTCATCTTTTTGAACGTTTCCCCCCATTCAAAAGGCCATGACGCAGCAAAACTACCCCGGAAAATGCAGCTTCAACAAGTAAATAAACACATCAAGATTGATTTATCACAGTCTGGGCTGCTTGCCCCGCGAACAAGTTCTGTGTGCGTTGATACGCCCAGGAATAGAAGAATATCAAGTCCGGTGACAAGTATTGAGAATCGAGGTGTGGCTCATCAGGTCTATTAGATGTTCGACGCGTATCAAGCTACCCGGCCATCATCAGCTATGGACCTGTTGCCGCGTCATAGAAGACACATCTGCCGCAATCGTCTACTCAAGACTCTTCGTCAAACCTTCCTTCTGTTCTTCTTTATCTTGTTTTCTTTCTCATTTTTTTCCTTTTTATTTTCCCCTTTCTCATGTACGCTTTCCCTCCTTCCGTACTACACGGAAGCAATTTCTCTATTTTCTTCACGATGCGCGAAGGGGTGGATGTTGGTTTGGAAGGTAGAGGGCCGAGGCGTGGGGAGCCCTGGGAGCAACATGTGCGCGTTGGGTGTGCGCCGTAGAGAGCAATTGAGCAATAAACATGAAAAAGTGGCA
This sequence comes from Claviceps arundinis, assembly GCA_018360175.1. Taxonomy (NCBI): domain Eukaryota; kingdom Fungi; phylum Ascomycota; class Sordariomycetes; order Hypocreales; family Clavicipitaceae; genus Claviceps; species Claviceps arundinis. Next base: position 62,289 of record SRPS01000042.1, on the reverse strand, counting down.
GCTATTTTTTATCTACCAAGTGTGATATGTATCCAATGTACCAGGTCACTGCTTGTACTGCAACGGTTTCTCAGCAAACAGTCAACGTTCACGCTACTTCGCCAGGTTCCCACGAAGAGATAATGTCTATAGATCGGCGTTACAGCCGGGATGATAGATCACAAAGGGGATCTTTTCGGCGCACTGAAGTAATGTCATATCGCACAGCCGAAAAACCCTCCATGAAGGAGATACTTATGTAAAGGGTGGAATATTCAGTGGATCATGGAAATGCTATTATTAAAAAATAGTGTATGTACAAAGGCATTCCAATAGCTTTCAAACATTACGCGCCTGATAGTCAAGCATATTCGTTACGGCACAGGGTATCTATCCCATCCCATATCCAACTTCCATATCCAAGGAGTGACTCATAAAAACCGTCCCCGTCCCCGTGGCAGAGAAACAAGAATCGCGTGCCTATTGACCGATTCTGCGACCAAACCCTTCATATTCTTCTTACATAGTGCCCTTGACTGGGCACCCATCTTTCGTTCAGTATCATTATTACAGCGTCTGCGTCGAAAAGAAATAGCAGGAAAAAGGTACCACGGAGAGAACGAGTGTAGGAGGAACATAGGGGAACACAGGACGGAGACATTAGTAAGTCCAGCGTCCTGCGCACCCTGAGGTGGAATCTTCGACCAGATTGATGTCGGAGAAGATCCCGTTGTGTCAATAGTATGTATTGAAGGCGGAAGTGGCGCAACCCTGGATTACACGAATCTCGCAACTGCCGCTCGAGGAAGTCGCTTCGAATAATTCACTTCCCAAGTGAAAACATTCATGAACTCGCGAATCTGCGCACCCGTCACCTCGCCCCTAGGCAAGGAAGGCCCAGAATTTACGAATATTCATCCTTGACGCGACGACCTTCGTATGATCGAGCGCTGCGATCGCGACTGAAAAAACCGCGTCTGCCAAAACCACCCACCACGCCTGTGGTACCAGTGTCGTGTACCATGCCTGTGGTGCTAGTGTCGCGTACTATTTCTGCGTCACCAGTGTCGCCTCTCATGCTTCGTGAGGTACCAGAACGCGATTTGTCTTTGCGGATGCCCATGGAGAACAAGATACTGGCAACAAGCAAAGCGGCCCAGGAACCCCACATCCAGCCGAAGCCATAACTCCCCAGAGATGCCTCGCGGCCGTCGTCTCGGAAGCGATTGCGAGCCTTGACAAAAACTGCAGTGAATAGTGAGGTGGCGATGGTGTGAAGGATGAGCGCAAAGCCAGCAATCATGAAACTAATGGCAGCGCCGAGGCGGCCGCAACACGCGAGGAAGCCCGAGAAGAATGCTAGCATCTCGAAGAAGAGGGTGATGATGATGAACACCCAGCTGAATCGCCACATGTAGAAGTACTTGGAAGATGTCGTACCACTGCCGTGGCTGCCGCCCAAGCCTTCAGGCACGTTCTGGGCACCAGAGTCCCAAGCCGAGCCAAAGGGGATGGCAGGCTTGGCGCTACCACAGTCAAGATTGTCATCGCCACATATGTAGAAGTAGGTCCATTGAGAGAATTCTCTGGCACCTGTTATGCCACCTGTATTGGCGCGCAAGAAGTATGTCTTATTAAGAGGCGTCGAGTCGCTGACGCCGGAGAGGATGATAAAGAAAAGGAAGAGCATGGATGCAGCCAGGGTTATGAGGCCAGCGAGGCCTAAGGAAAAATCTGCAGGATGTGTCAGTTGATTTGATCAATGTCCAGGTTCTCATGAGTGATGCGAGTCCCAAAAGTAACTCTTGCTGCCGTCAAAACTGATGCGATGGGTTTCGCAGACTTACTCTTGAGCATTATGAATTATAGGGAGCCTAAACGGCTGCGAAGCATATGAGTGAGAAAATTCACGACTGTATACAATATGTAGTAATCGCGTCGGCAACGACAGGTTCTCGGATTTTTACGCGGAGCCGTGAACGGAGAGCCGGAAGAGAAGCTAGGAATGGAAGAAGAATGCGGAAATATGCAGGGAGGGCCGTCGCCAGATAATAAAGCTTGCGCGTTGCCGTTGGCGTCACACAGACAAGCTACGGTAGTGCGAAAGGGAACGACTTCTTCACAACGTACTAGCTTACCTAATGTAGCGTCACTCACTGTACCAAAAAAGCGGATCAATTAAGCAACCAGACACCGCAGAAACTCTAGGCTAGCAACGAACAAAAAATCTTTATTCGAGAATCCTTGGATTTGTCCAGATTTCTGTGGCGGTGGTTCGGTTCATCGCGAGTTTCCAAGGTTGCATGTCTTGGTGCCGGTTTGGGCTTCTACCCGGCAAGCTTGCGGACCAAGTGGGGCGCAGCTGGACGATGACGACACAAGCGGAGTCACACAGCAACACCATTGGCTGCATTAGGCAACGAGCTTTGCTTGATGGTTGACGTCACCATGGCGACCTGGCCCTACGCTAAATCACACCGTCCACCTGATCCTCATTCCAAAGTCCACAAGATCCAGACTTCAGACTCCAGAGTCCAGACCGGCTAACAATGTATGAACTAATCGACTCCTTTTCAGTTTGCAGTTTGGTCAAGACGCGAAACGCCGTGGCGCACGGGCGCTCCGCGCGAAACGGCGTGGCATCTGTAGAGAAGAAGAAATACCACTTACTTCTTATTTCGCAACGGCTAGATTGGCTTCCGAATAGGTACAGCACACACATAGGTCGACATTCGCTTTGGCAATGGATATTGTCTCGGGCTGTCTTCAAAGTTCAGTCATCTTTGGGAATGAAATTGGAATAAAAAGAAGAAGAAGAAAGTGAACAGGCTGATCTACAAGCAGCCAATATTCGCTTTCAAGGATCGTGTAAGTGATTAGAAATGAATGTGTACGCCTCATCATGTCATGAAACGCAATGACCGAAGCGTTGTTTGAAGAAAGCAACACCCCAACTAGTCTCCAGCTTATTGACGCCGTGTCACTGATGAGGCAAGGTCCAAGGACAGTATACAGAATGCGAAGTGAATACAAAAGATGCATAGCTCTCAAAATTCGACTTTCTTGAAGTTCCACTATCATCGAGATGATGCTCACTGAGACTCCAGACTGCATGAGCAGGAGAAGAGGGAAAGCGACAGCCAACTTGCATGACGCGACGTGTCCGCAGTGAGTAACTCGCCATCTGATGTCTCATCATTGTCACTGTCATGCTTATCGATTCCCTCATGCCCCGGGATTTGTGGCATTGGGCGCAAGCGCAAGCTCCATCTCTTGCGCTTGCATTTAGGTACATATGTAGGCAATCTACCTGCCGAACCCGATCCGATGCAACGTTGATGAGCCAAAAGCCAAAATTCGTTTCCACCGCGGCCACCAATTGGCTCATGTCCGGCTGTGATGTCATCGAGCTGACTAGCCGCCATGAGCTTCATGAACATTAACTTTCTACTCAAAATCTCCATGGTTCGGCATCTTGACTACCGACACATAGGTAATGTAGATAGTGCACTGATCATGCCAGCTCAATGTACCGTGCTCACGCCACCCAGTGATCACAAGCCTTCAGACACTCCTTTCAAGTCGTCACAGTGTCACTCAAGCTGTCAGTGCTGTTTCGGGAGGCTTTTCTTCGCTTCATAAATTTGTCCCCCATATGCGTTATTAAGCTTCCACCTTGATCCAGATTGAACATATTGAGCGGGGGAAATGACGTCGTTGGACCACGGGTCATGGACGTCGACGACGGCAGTCGGCTACTGAAGCATGTCAGTGACTCGAGTGAACGTCATGACAATGTCGAGATAGAGACTGCTTCCTCGGGCATCCCGCTAGCTTGGGGGTTGGTCAAGCTTTTTCTGCTCTGCTATCTATCAAGTCTGGAGTCCTCCTTTAGTTTATAGGAACTTTTCGCATGGAGATATTATGCGCGGGACCCTCAAATAGACCACGAAGCAAGAAGCTGCCGCGTGTATCTCGACTGCAAGCCGCGATCTGTAGCCACGACTGTGCCGACAAACGTCGGTGACCGGTCTGATACATTTCTGGCCCATGGGCCATCGTCTTGCTCGTACGCAGACGGCCTATGTGATCTTATAAGCGTAGCGTTGTTGCTGGCATCTTTGAGATGATGGCTCGCGACGCTGCTATGATTAACACACGCATCTTGAACTTGTCGCACGCTGGCTAGCTGCAACACTCCGGATTAGGATAGGGATTTTTCTTCCCTCTTGGAGAAGGACAAGACACCAGATCAAAAAGAACCCGTCAGGACTGTTGGCGGTTCCGCGAGCCTGCCAATGGAATACTTCAGCTACAACAAAGCCAGAACTGTAGCGCGTGAAGGGGCAAAGCCGGGGATTCAAATCCTTGTTGGTGAATTGGAATACCCTCAAGATCCTAAGTTCAACCTCTTCATTTTCAGTTGCCTAAGAATCACCTTTGAAACTCATGAATATATCTTGGGGGCGCTGTTCTCAACGACACATGCGAACGTGGCCACAAGCAATCGGTAACATCACATCGCGCGTTATCAACACCACGAGGTAAGTCCGTTCACTCTTCCATTTCTCTCTCTCCTAGATAGCTTCCATGAATACAACAAATTGTTCATATCCGTTCAACCTCCTCGTATACGCATGCTCCAAGAATTTCTTCCCACCACAATCTAAATCGCGACGAAACCCAAATCCCGATCTGACTTGACTAGATATCGTACTACAATACCTACACATAAACAGCTACCTAACCCGAGGCGTTGGCGTGCCCTCCCTATCCCTCTCCCCCCCTCGTCTACCCGTAGACGCCCCCGTAGAGAACGTCAGAGGACGGGGCGTTAGAAGATCCAGCATTCGTAGCGTAGAGGGCCCCGCGGGAGGGAGGAGAATCTGCGAAGCCCGTCTTGCTTCATCTAGCCGGCGTAACTCAAGTGCGCGAGTAACGTTGGGTCGGATATCGTCGAGGGTAATGTCCGCAAAGATAGCTAGGTGCTCAAGACGCCGCACCCGGGATAGGGCAACGTAGAGTAGCCCTAACGGCCGCGGAGTCTTCAGGTGTACTGTCGCGAGGTCAAGAGTCATTCCTTGGGACTTATGGATCGTCATCGTGTACGAGACCATTAGAGGAAACTATTCTCTCCATTGATTGTCCGTCGACGTCCTCGTAGTATTCTGCGTACGATATCGGCGGCAGGGGAAAATCGGGACTACCTTGGAAGGCATCGGGACCCCGGGAATATCACACAGGAGAGTAGACCCGGTATGCTTCGGGCAGTGGAGGAGGACATACGCCGAGAGGGCGGTACGGGGATCGGTAACTCCGGCATGCCAAACGAGGCGAGGTAGGAAATTGGGGTCGTTGCATTGTCTCTGGCCGCGACGATACAAGCTGTGTCGTAATGGACTTGCCGGTTCCCGCGCGGCCGACTACGTTGACCCGGACAGGATGTGGGCTAAGACCGTCTAAGGTATTGGGTTCCGGAACGGAAGTTGAAGGCGGAAGGTGTCCTTCGTGTTCGAGGCACGATTCGTACTCAACCTCGCGGTAAAGAAAGGAATCCCGGGAAGCAGCATGTTCGCCGCGAGAACACCACTTGAGTTGCCGCTCGAGAGGCGTAGGCGAGGAGAGGGTACAGTAGTGGCATATCCCATCTCGCGTAGACTTAGCCCCGGAAAATGGGCGACGAATCCGGCATTCGTGGCAAACGAAAGCCGGGCGCGGGGCTATCGAAATTGCTTCTGCTCGATTGCGCCGTACTGCCCGGGAGATGCGGCGACGTTCTTGTTGCGAAGGGGCCTCGTTTAAAAGCCGATTATACTCGCTCGGGCCTCCCATGTTCTCGGGAGGGCTACCGCGAACCTGTGGTTGCCGGGGGACTCGTCTATTACGATCCCGGCATCGCTGGCAAGCCTTGGTGAGCATGGAGGGTCGTTGGACGGAGGTAAAGTGAGACATCGGGAGATCGTACAAGCACCTCGTACACTGCTGCGTACTTCCTTCGGGTGCAGTATTCTCGAGCTCACTTCCTTTGGGTGCAGTATCCTCGAGCTCACTTCCTTCGGATGCGGTATAGGCGCGGTCGTCTCGATCAAGTCTCCGGCGGCGTTCTTGTTGCGAAGGGGTCTCGTTTGAAAGCCGGTTATACTCGCTCGGGCCTCGTCGAGACTGTCCTAGCCGGGGGACTCGCCTATCACGATCCCGGCATCGCTGGCAAGTCTTGGTGTGCATGAAGGGTCCTTTGACGGAGACAAAGTGAGAGATCGGGAGGATGTACGTGCATCTCCAACATTGCCGCGTAGTTTCTTTGGATGCAATATCCTCGAGCTCCGTAGCAGGAAGCAATTGGCGTCTTCTCGAAGGCCGCGTACTTCCTTCGGGTGCAGTATCCTCGCGCTCCGTAGTAGAAAGCAACCGGCGCGAAGTCGAAGGCCGCGTACTTCCTTCGGGTGCAGTATCCTCGCGCTCCGTAGTAGAAAGCAACCGGCGCGTTTTCGAAGGCCGCGTACTTCCTTCGGATGCGGTATAGGCGCGGTCGCCGCGTTCTTGTTGCGAGGGGGTCTCGTTTGAAAGCCGGCTATACTCGCTCGGGCCTCGTATATTCTCGGAAGAGCCATCGCGACTCTGTCGTTGCCGGGGGACTCGCCTATCTTGAACTCGGCATCGCTCGCAAGTCTTGGTGAGTATAGAGGTTCGGCGGGCGGAGGCAAAGTGAGGGATCGGGAGGATGTACGCGCATTTCGAACATTGCCGCGTACTTTCTTTGGATGCGGTATCCTCGAGCTCCGTAGCAGGAAGCAATTGGCGTCTCTTCGAAGGCTGCGTACTTCCTTCAGATGCGGTGTCCTCGAGCGTCGTAGTAGGAAGCAACCGGCGTCTTTTCGAAGGCCCGGCTTCGTTCGACATCGCAGAGGTATTGAGACGTCGTATATACAAATGTACAAAGCGTTGTGTTGTTCAAAAGTCCGTTTTAGATGTCGTAGGTACCTACATACAAAGGTGTAAAAGTGTTGTTGTAACTCGTAAGTTACGAATTAGTCGTAACCATGACACTCGTGTTGTTTCGCTTCGCCAAAAAAAAAAAGCTGCCATGTGGAACAAAGTTTAAAAATGAAACAACCGGGGTTGTTCTGGGGCTTCGCCGGGGATCGAACCCGGGACCTCTCGCAGATGAGCTGAGGGTGTGACCCTAAGCGAGAATTATACCACTAAACCACGAAGCCGGAGAGATGGCCCTATTTGTTGAGGGAACCCTCGTAATTGTATTTTATAAAGATTAACGTTGAGAAGCGTTTCGTGATTTATTGTTCACCAAGGTCGCGTCATTTCGCGAGGACATAACTTTCGCCAACTAAACCGGCCGTCCATGCCGCTGCGATAATGTCACGCATGGCTCTCTTGTCCCCTCGCTCCTCGGCAATCCTTACACAAGCTGTGACTCTCAATTCTGTGAACCTAGTCTCCCGCGCCGTACGGCCTCACAGCACCTTGGATGCGGCTCCTTTCGCAAGACCTATTCTGTTCCGGAAGTGGTCTCACTCACGCAGCCCTCTGCGCATCCTGGAGCATATCCATCTCACAGGACAGGATCAACGCGCCCGTCTCATCCCATACACCCGCGCCGAAGATTTGCAGGAGAAGCATCGCGGGCGGTTCCTCTCCTGGAAAGCCCTATCTGAGGAGCAGAAGACCTCAGGCGAACACGGCGAGGCGCCGAAACCACGTCTGCTCTCCTTCGAGGCCGAGCCTACTTTTACATTGGGTCGTCGGCAGGACGATCTTACAGCAGAGCAAGCTGCTCGTTTGAAAAGTCCGCTGCGCGTAAGTCATACACGGCCTCCGCAGTTTGCGCAAAGCTTCATACCGCAGGTCAGCAGAACCAATCGAGGTGGGCTCACGACGTATCACGGCCCCGGGCAGCTGGTTCTGTGGCCCGTATTGGATATGCACTCGTGCTTGTATCCAAAGTACGGGGTTGCTTCGTACGCTCATCATCTGGAGACGACAACGCAGCGCTTTCTGTCCGAGAATTTTGGCATTGAGACGTATATTGCTCGCGATGAGCCCGGTGTATGGGTCTCGATAAAGACGGGGCGACCGCGCAAGATCGCTGCGCTGGGGGTGCATCATCGCCGTTATGTTACGGCATTGGGCATCGCCATAAATCTTGACATTCCCGTAACGGGAGATGAAAGCGTCAATCCCTGGGCGCGATTTGTTCCCTGCGGACTGGACGGAAAGCTGGTGACTTCCGTCGCTGCGGAAGTAGGAGCTCATTTGCCACATGGCTTCGAATTCGAAGACTTGGCTGGCCGATGGGCTATCCTCTTTGAGGAAGGGATGCTAGATGTGGAAAAGAGGCGTTGGGGGAGCAGCGAGGCACAAGATTTGGGACGGTGATGAATAGCCGAATGGTCGTAGCTCTAAATACGTGAGGTGTTGAGTCAAATCTCCGGGATCTTGCCAAGTCATCAGGGTACAAGAGGTTCACGGTAGGCAATGGCTTTCACCTTATCGAAACGCAGAAGCGGTTACATTCGTCGATGCTTACTCACATTCATAGCCTACATATAAGTCGTCATATACACACAGTTACGCGCGCATATACGATCGACCTCGGCGACGAAAAGAAGAACTTGCTCTGTCGTATTTTATACTACAATGCTCTCATTTTGCTCCCTCCTCTACTACTCCCCATGCGAGGCAGTATCGAAGTCTGACTACGGATATAATGTTTCTTGATACTGAAGAAACTGTGACTTTGTCAGATCGAGGCCAAAACACATGCGAAACTTGTAGAATCAAGAAAGAATATCGACATACAGGAGTGAAGCGACGAAGAGACTATTGGGATAATACTTGCAGACGGTTTTCCTCGAATCGATGCGGCGGGAAATAAGAGGAATCTTGTGGCAACGGACCGGAAACGTAGAGTAAAAGCAGCGGCAGCGTCCTAATCGAGGGAGGAGCAGGAACTGGTTGAACTCTTAATGAGGCAAGGTACTGTATCGGCAAGGTCATGCAGAGATAAGCCGTGATGCAGGCCACGAATAGCTGAAAATCTGTTCGGCTCCAAGACTCGTGGCGTGATGGCGAAGGTGATCACAGATGTCCGATGCCTGTGGCAATTCCTCGCTGGCCTTGGTGCCGAAAGCTTAGATTCTCGTTCTGCTTCTGCTGCGCCTTGCGTCGGGCCCTGCTCTCTGCAGAATCCATCTTCGGAGTTTCTCAGTCATGCGTCTCCTGGCTCCATGTTACTCTACTCGCTACCTGTCCGCGATTCGCGCGGGCATGTCGGTTACAATCGTCATTACGCGCAGGAAGACTTGCTGTGGTTGGAGGAAATTACCTTATCATAGTTCATGCATGCACTTCTGACCATGACCTCCACGATCCAAGGTCTACGCATAATTCGAAGGCACTATTGGCTTCTGCTTGTTCAACTATCGATGTCATATCATATGAACGGCCACGACACGGAGAGTGTCGCTATTTGGCGATAGCGCTACTCCGGTCACCCGTACCTACCCGCGCTAATGCCTGAGACGAGGGGCATGCGAGCATGACATGCATGTCGCGGTGTGGAGAAGATGGACTTTCTTTTGGCGATGTGCAGATATGGCTTTATGGTGGTGGTGATGGCACGGAAACATGATGCTGAAGACTGCAACTGCATACTTGGATGACTGGAGTTCATCGCTTCCACGACGTCCAAGTCAGCAGAGGCTTGCCATGAGACGGAGAAGACAGTTTCACCCGCGACGACTGTGTTCAAGGGGCCTATTTCATACCGGGTTCCTCGCCTACGTTTGTCCAGTCCGCCACCTTCGGTCCGGTTGCAAAGTCTCCAGGTCGACTTGAGTTTTTTCTGGCAGTTTCGGTGCTATTATATCAGGTTTGATTATTCTTAGGGGCTCGCTGTTCACAAAAATGGCACCCAAATACCATTGGTGGGTCATGTCTACTTGCGATACGCAGTCACCTGTTGTCAGAGACGTGAGAGAACTGATGCGATCTATACTTGGCCCAGGCTGCCGAAGGACGACGAAGAACAGCCTCTCCCAGACGAGCATATCGGAGACTGCTCGAGACTTTCAGCAGAATGTGCAAAGCAGGGCCATCAACACAACGCACCAACAAGCTGGAAGCCGTCACTCTCGACGTGTAAAGACGTGATCTTGCTCTTCTTTGCAATTCTGGGTTTTGTGAGCCTCCTTCGCCCCCACTCACAGGCACTCTGGACACCGGGCTCCTCAGCAATAAAGACAACATCAACATCCTGCAGCTGCGGCAACTCAACTGCTGAAGCCATGGCCCTCGGCTGCAAATACGACTCCCTAGCCGCGGCCTGGCTTCCCCCTCACTGCCGCGACGACGAACTCACCGCCGAGTTTGAACGCTCCGGCCCCGGCAAGGACGGCCAGTGGACCTACTGGCGAGATCTGGCACGCACGCAAGAGATCAGTCTGAACGAGCTGGCCACGATGGGGGATGACAAAGCCTTTCGCTTCTATATGACGGGGCAGTGGCACGTGGTGCACTGCATCTTTTACTGGCGAAAGGAGCACAGAGCGCGCTTCAACGGGAAGATGGTTGAGCCTCGGTCTGACACTGAAGGGCATATCAAACATTGTGGAAAAGTGTTGATGGATCCGGAGCATGATACCATTGCTGGGGTGGAGTTGAATGCCGACAGGTGATGGGTGTGAGGAGAGTTTGACTCTGCTTCGTTCTTTTCTGTGTTTCTTCTTCTACCCAGCGTTATTGTCGTGTTTCGAAGACCACTTCACCTGTTTGTGGTAGAGTTGGTGTGTGCGTGTGCGTTTAGGCTCCCTATAGGCTCCGTAGCTTATCAATTCATTTGCAGTTCTTCTCCTACGAATTCCTGAAAGTGACTAAAATATCAACATTCCTTGTCGAAGTTATCGCCAGGATGGCTTCTACATGATTCTCCTCCGTGGGGTCTGATCCGTCACCATCGCGACTCCCACGACCTTCGTGACCACTTATTACTCTATAGAAAGACGAAATCGACGGACGTACAAATCTGGGAAGGTACCTGATTCCATTGCCGTCACATGCTTCAGAAGCCTCACCCATTATTCTAGTACAAAACACCAAAGTTGTGCCAGATATGCGACCTGTGTTTGACTACAGCCACGTAAGCTTTGCTACAGTGTCTTCAACCGCCGACCAACCGTCTTTTCTTTTGTCAAATTTTAGTCTCTTTGCGCTCCGCAAACTCTCTCTTTTACTAATGCATTAGCTCGCTGTCTGAGCTAGATAGGCTTGCTTCCCCGTCGATGACTCTGCTCTTTGCTAGGTACCTTGCTGTGACATGTCTGTCAGCAGTAGCTTTGTTGCTACAATATGCAATATGCAGGCGTGGTGGCGGCCGATTGGCGAGGTAGACTTGATAGTTCCCTTTTGTGTTCTCCAATGAAACTGCAGATACTTCTCCTTTCAAGTTTCTACCACTCACTCAAGAGTCAAGAATCAAGATCAACCTTGATGGTACCCTGCCTCTGGCTACGACGCCAACCCGGAATATACGGCCCATTCCGTCTGGTTTTGCAAGTTTGATGTCACATCCACTTGGTGGAATCGAGGATGCGGGCGCCGAGATGCCCTCTTTCAGCGCTACCTAAAGTAATGGGAGTACATAGGTATGTACATATGTACCTACCTAATGTACAGTCGGTCGGCTGCAGCCGGCAAGCCACAAGGTATTTCCTCCGCGTTTTGGGCCTCTTCAAGAGGCTGACATTCTCACTATCATAATAACACAATCTCAGGGGATCAACAAGAGAAGTCCACAATTTATTTACAGTTCACGGCCTCAGCGACACACTGTCCATGAGGACTATTGAATATCTTCTGGCTCTTTGTGAGACCTTTCTTGCCAAGTGAGCCTGAAATGCGAAATTCGAATCAAGGTTGTGTATTTATGAGGTACAAATTCACACAGCGAGTATTGCAATAATTGCCTAACAGGTAGTAACCCATACACCACCACGACCATCAATATGCATGGGCTCCATCACCCCTAAACGTCCCATCCGTCAAGAAAAAAAAAACCCTAAAAGGTATCGCGCTCGTTTGTGATGACGCTGTTTGGATGGGTCTACTGGACGTCCCTCTAATCGGTAATCACACTGTCAGGATGAGTGTACTGAACATCCCTCTTGTCGGTAATAACACTGGCGGGATGCGTATACTGGATACCTCTCTTGTCGGTAATGACACTGTCGGGATGAGTGTACTGGACATCCCTCTTGTCGGTAATGACACTGTCGGGATGAGTGTACTGGACATCCCTCTTGTCGGTAATGACACTGGCGGGATGCGAGTACTGGATACTCCTCTTGTCGGTAATGACACTGTCGGGATGAGTATACTGAACACCCCTCTTGTCGGTAATGACACTGTCGGGATGAGTATACTGAACACCCCTCTTGTCGGTAATGACACTGGCGGGATGCGTATACTGGATACCCCTCTTGTCGGTAATGACACTGTCGGGATGAGTGTACTGGACATCCCTCTTGTCGGTAATGACACTGGCGGGATGCGAGTACTGGATACTCCTCTTGTCGGTAATGACACTGTCGGGATGAGAGTACTGAACACCCCTCTTGTCGGTAATGACACTGGCGGGATGCGTATACTGGATACTCCTCTTGTCGGTAATGACACTGGCGGGATGCGAGTACTGGATACTTCTCTTGTCCGTGATCGCGCTGTCTGGATGCGTATACTCGACGGGAGCAGCCACCGCGAAAGCCAGACACACGACCAGGCCAACGACCGAAAAGGCGTGCATATTGAATGAATATCTTAATTTGTTGTTATGTGAAGAATACGATGAAAGTGAAGATGTCCTTGGAGAATTCTCTATGTGAGATATGGAAATGAAAAGCGTGGTGGAAAGCAGCAGCGAGCGTCTTATACTTAGAGAGCGTTACGGTCATATAAGGCACCCGATTCTCTTGCTCTCATGATATCGATCTCAATGACCATGCAGTGAGCTAGCGTGTCTCAGTTCTTGCAAAATTCGCAATCGTGCAAGAAGAGAGTGAGACGATCGTCATGTGCAGATACTGGCACACAACTACAACCGCAACCACCTCCACCTCGACACGACCATGCATCACTGGTGGTGTAACATAGGCAGTATGCAATGCGTGCTACACCTCATACATTAGATCAGTCTCGACTCACGTAAGAACTTGTGTTTATCTCCCCACTCACTCTTCTTCCTTCTTACGATAACGCCCTATCTCTGCGTGTGAATGGCCTTGATTTGACAGATGACCGATGGCGTATGACCATGCATGGCTTTGCTTTCATTGCTGATGATTACTCTTTGAAAAGACCTCCGTCTCTTCAATACTAAGTACTGCAGTATCGGCAGAGACATAACTCTCAAATAGAGTATTAGAAGCCGGTACTGTTTCTTTATCTCATTCCAATACCCAGTAGAATACGTGGTTTCTCCCCACGATCCATCCTCACCATGCTTCACTGGAAAAAGGCTCAACCCCACATTCACAACTCCAAACCAGAAGTACCCGACCTCGAAGAAGACAAGAGTAACGAAAGAGATGCGTTCCTCGACAAAGGCTACTTACCAAACATGGATACGCCGAAATGTCCACCACGCAGACCACGAGTCCTTCTGACTACAGCTGCTTTCACGCTGCTCAATCTCGCACTCCTGTTTGTATCTATTGCCCTCCTCTTCTGGACGCGGAATCAGAGACGAGCGCTCCTCAGAAATGAGAGCAACAGTCTTCTCAAGGCCGTGGATGCGTATTGTATGCTACCTTCAACTTCATCCCTCACTGTCCGTCGTTCAAAATATAGTCCTCGCTCGGTGCCTTTGCTGACCATCGGCTGCAAACCAAAGCCCCTGTGTACGATCAAGTACACGTGCCGTTAATTGACTTAACCATCAACGGCTCGTTGCTAGACCGCGAAGAGTCTATATACAGACAGGCTCCGTCAGCAGAGGTAGACGCCGCTTGGGACTTCATAACAGACCAGCTGCCGCACGCCATTAGCAGCCAAGACGTGCTTCGCTTGGGAAAAGATCCCAATAAGACGGCCAAGTGGCCCTCAGAATGGGGATTCGGCTCCGATGCCTACATCGCCGAGCTCGACATCGTGCACACGGTGCACTGTCTCAATGCCGTGCGTCGAGATGTACACTGGCGGCATTACTTTGGAGATCGCTACCCAGATGGAAAGTTTCCAGAACTGCATCGCACACACACAGACCATCGCATCTATATCATCTTGCAGAACTTGATGTGCAATGCCAATGGCGACATCGTGACCAATGTCTGGGTAGAGGGTCAGCTGCATCCATTCCCTGACTTCAACGTGAACAAAAAGTGTCGCAACTACGGCACCTTTATCGATTGGCATCGCAGGACTCAGATTACGGACATGAAGCGATTTCTAGAGATGCGGAAGCCTCATGACCATGTGCCGTGGAAGATGTCGCAGAAGTTCCACGACCTGTTCCAAACGGGGCTGAAGGGAGGAAGTAAAGAAGAGATACTTAATTGACGTCGCTACGCTTTTTGCAAAAGTAATGCCATGTGATACGTCGGTTTGCTTGAGCTCGAATATGTATGTCGTCAATCATGAAGATTGCAATGGCATACAATACGATTCATGCGGGGTACACCTCGAACTGCGCCGGCCTGGTGCTACAAAAACAGTGAACGCATGATAATAGAGGCTCTGAACAATTCGTTGCGTCCCTTGCGTCTCCCAGAAAGGTAATGCATAGTAGTTGTAGTCATTATAGTACCCAGGTAGTCCAGATTGGTGACAGTGTTGGCGTAAATTTGAATGCAGTCGATATGTAGTTACGGAGTTGGCACTGTTGCGGTTAGTTGCACCCGATATCCCCGTGTTCTGTATCGTATCACGTCTTCGAGGCTCGAGCTGGTTGGTGATGGCCAAGTGTGGTTAGATTCTTGTTCTTGTAACTATTCTTAGAAGGTGATGCGTGACAATGCATAATTCACTCTGCTCTGGACAGTAGAAACCACTCGCACATGTCTAGCAAGATATTGAAACTATCCACAACAAAATGATCCGTGTGACAAAGATTTGAACTGAGATCAGCAACCTAGGCCACTCTTCGTGACCGCTACACATGTAACAAAGTAAGGTCGGGTAAGACCTCCAAGGAAACATGCATCGGCTCTGTTTTGTATGAAAATAAGAGGAACGAAAATAAAAATAAAAAGGCGACAAGAGAACTCCGCGGACGCTAAAAAAAACTCCTCCTCAATCGACCACTCAATCGAGGTCATGCCATCAAAAAACCGCTTCAGCCATCTGGTAACCCTACACGATGCGACTTGCTCGCCCAATCGGGGCGTTGCCGCGGGCCATGCCATGTATTACTTCGGTTGGGCGGCGGTCGAGGCCGCGGCGGAGTAGCCTCGCGCCTGTTGAGCGGCGTGAACACGGCCGAGGGATTCACTAGCGGCTTGCGCCGCGCGGCGAAGACGGGCCTCGAGGTTGGAATCTCCCAGCATAGCGCGACCGTGTGTGACGAAGTCATCGAAGACGGGGGCGAAGGTGGGATCTTTGAAGTCGCATCCGTAGTAGAAGAGGACGTTGCCGTTCTGGTTGAAGCTGCCGTCGGCCTTTTCAAAAAACCACGTGAGATTCTCATCGCTTTCGCTTACGGTCCAAGCGAGGCGGGGATTGTCCTTCTTGACGGCCGCAAAAACATTCTCGGCCACGTTGGTGAGCCAGCCAGGTTTGGTGATGGTCAGCGTCGCTAGAGTCCCCATGGTGCGGTCCTGGTTGGGGGGCATGACAATAGCCAAGCACTGCATTGTGTCGTCGTAGTAAGCTGCGAAGGGGTTCTCCTTGAGGAAGTCAATGTAGCGATCGACTGTGGCTTCGGCATCGAGGCCCTCGCGGTCGCGAATAAGCGTCGTCTTGAGCATCTCCAAGTCCTCGAATTCATCAATGGACGTGACTTTTCGGATCTTGTCGCCGCGGCGGATCATAGTGCCCGCGCCCGAGTCGGTAAAGAGCTCTTTCTGCAGATCGCTGGGGTGAATGATAGCCACACTTGAGCTGCGGGGAAGCGTATCCAAGAGCTCCTTGATCTCCTTGATCTTGAGACGGGTTCCATAGCGGCACCAGGACTGCGACATGAGACTGTCGAACTCGGCGTCCAGGTTGATGTGAGAAATTTTCTCGCCCTCTCCATCGAACAAGCCGCCCTTTTCAGAGAGATAGACAACCTTGAGGGGCTCGAGAGCGCGGGCGAGCTCAGCAGCAGCCACATCGGCATTGACATTGAGCAAACGTCCATCCGTCGACTCGGCCATGGAGGTCAAGATGGGTATATAACCGGCCTCAATCGACTTTTCGATGCCCGCCTTGTTGACCTTGGTGATCTTGCCCACATACTGCCACTTTTCCTTGTTGAGATAATCCGCAGTAAAGACACCCGAAATGGAGCGCGTGGCCACGCCGAGCGCATCCAAATGATCCGTCAATCGCATATTTTCCTCCAGAAATAATCGTCGCGCAATGCCAAGGGTCTTGGCATCAGTTACGCGAATGCCCTCTTCGAATTGAGGCTCAACACCAGCCTCCTCCAAGAGGCGGTTCAGCTGTGGGCCAGCACCATGGACAATGACGGGGTAAAGACCAAGCTCGTAGAGGAATAACAGGCTCCTGCAGAGCTCGTTGATGTGGTCCGTCAAGATGGCGCCGCCGACTTTGATGACCGCAAACTTTTGGGACGAGACGGAGGTGAAGAGCTTGAGATACTGCTGACCCTCTCGCTTACTGCCGATGCTGTTGATTGTCTGGGCGACAATTTCTCGCATGCGATCGCGGGCAGGCGGCGCGCCCAAGGCACCGGTGGTGGATAGAGCTCGGCATAAGGCAATATTAGGAAGTCGGATCTTGCTCGGAGCGGCGGGAGATGAAGCTACGACAGAAGCAGCTCGTCGAAAGCCTGCCCGAGAGATGGCAGTCGTGACAGACAGCATCGTCAAGGCTCGATTGGCGCGAGCACGTGAAGTCGACAATATCGCGGGGAACGCCAACAGCGACTGCTGAGCCGTGGGATTGGATGAGATTGGATGAGCTTGTCAGTTACGTGAAGACTGAGACACAGAATGAAGGCGGTGATCCAGAGGGAAGAGGAAACGACAAAGAGGTGGCCGATTTGAAGGGAATGAGGACTGAATGACACGGAGCTCCGTCGACCAAGCTGTTGGGCGGGGTTTACAAACCCTGGCTTTTGGGCACGTAAATTTCCCACGAGAAGAGGTCTAGCCACTTTATGCATGCACGTGACTATGCCGCGGCTGCTGGAGCCCACATCGAGGCGCGTAAAGGCACATGTAGAAATGGAACCTTACAGACACGTCATTTGTTTACATTAATTTCTGAGTTATGTGCTGAAGCCGCTGGCAGTCAGTCAACCATGTCAGCGCAGGCAGTCGCAGGTAACTATATTTCAGGATTTGGAGATGCATTTAAATATGTAGTGCGGCCACGCTCTACTCTTAGCTTTTGAGTTCGCCATTTAGGTATGTACCTGCGTACCTGTGTATAATGTATGACGACTCTCACGTAACACGTTATCTAATCTCCTCTTATCAGGCTGATCTTACTTATCTCGACCTGGCCGAATACGGACTTGTCGAATCCCATGATCTTCTTTATCATGGACCGCGAATCGATCCGCACATGCAATGACGGCCGCCGTGCCGCATGCAAACGAAGCCGAGCCCGTGTTAGTTACCTAGGTAGTTACTACCCAGAGATCCGAGTTCCGACTCTCTAACGCTCGTCCAAGTCGTTGACGGTACATCATAGATAAGCTTATCTCTCTATCATCTCTCCAATCTCTCCAACGCCAAATATGACATGCTAGTCAAGCCATGAATGATCCCGGCACCCGCTTATCTAGCCGTGTTGGCATCCAAGATGGCTGGACATGTGAAGCTTGGCGGTTGAGGTCGCGGATGGTTGGATCATGGATGGCCGCTTGCATGGCATTGTAGGCCATTGTGTATAATGCTTAGCTTATGGTCTATGAGTACCTATGCCATTACTGGTCGCCTTTATTTTGCTGTCTCAAGTGATAAGAGCGTTCTGTTGCAAGGAAACTCGCCTCTCCTAAGCATCACCACATTTTCGTCACGCTGAGCTTGTCTTGGACGCGGGCAAGATACCCCAATTGGCCAAGAGCATTCTCGGGATTTCACCAACCAGTGCAACTATACGACTCATCGCCAGCTCTCGTATCAGACAATGTCCTCTCCCGGTCCGGCCCTCAGCCAGGGCTTCGGTTATGGTATCATTCTTGGCGTAGGATTCGGCTTCGCTCTGTTCATGATCTTCCTCAGCCATGTCCTCAAACGCTTCAACAATGAGGTGCAGACGTCCGAGATGTTCAACACGGCGGGCCGGACGATGAAGTCCGGCATCGTCGCCGCCGCCGTTGTCTCGTCCTGGACATGGGCCGCGACGCTGCTGCAGTCGTCGGGTGTCTGTTACCGATACGGTGTCTCGGGTCCCTTTTGGTACGCATCAGGGGCGACAGTGCAGATCTTGCTGTTCGCCACGCTGGCCATCACCCTGAAGAAGAGGGCGCCCAATGCGCATACTTTTCTGGAAGTCATCCGGGCCCGATACGGCGCTCCCGCCCACTTGACATTCATCTGCTTTGGCCTCGTAACGAATATCCTTGTGTCGCTGATGTTGATTGCCGGTGGTGCGGCGACCGTCAATGCCCTAACAGGTGTCCATGCCGTGGCGGCCATTTTCCTTATGCCCATCCCCGTGGTGGCTTATACGTTTGTTGGCGGTCTCAAAGCAACCTTTATCACCGACTACGTACATGGAGTCGTATTGTTCGTCATCATCATTACCTTTGCGCTAACTGCGTACGCGACCTCCGATGTGCTCGGCAGCCCCTCGGCCGTGTACGATCTGCTGGTGGAGGCTGCTCGGCGTCATCCCGTCGAAGGCAACCAGGATGGAAGCTATCTGACGATGCGGTCCAGCGGAGGCGCCATCTTCTTCGTCATCAACATAGTGGGCAACTTTGGCACTGTCTTCCTTGACAATGGCTACTACAACAAAGCGATTGCCGCGCACCCCGTCCATGCTTTGCCGGGTTACATCATGGGTGGCCTGGCCTGGTTCGCGATCCCCTGGCTTACGGCGACGACACTCGGCCTTTCAGCCCTGGCTCTTGAGTCGAGCCCTCGCTTTCCCACGTTCCCGGAGCGCATGACCGAGGCCGAAGTCTCGGCCGGCTTGGCCCTTCCGTACGCGGCCGTCGCCCTCCTCGGCAAGGGCGGCGCCGCGGCTACGCTCGTCCTCGTCTTCATGGCCGTCACGTCGGCGTTCAATTCGGAGCTCGTGGCCACGTCCTCCATCTTCACCTACGACATCTACCGGACCTATATCAACCCTGCCGCCGGTGGCAAGCGCCTCATCTATACATCGCACGTCTGCATGGTAGCCTACTCCACCGTCATCTGCTGCATCTCCATCGGCCTCTGGTACAATGGCATCTCCATGGGCTACCTCTACCTGCTCATGGGCGTCCTCATCTCCGCAGCCGTCATCCCGGCCACTCTGACCCTACTCTGGAGCGGCCAGAACCGCTGGGCAGCGATCCTGTCGCCCATCCTCGGCACGTCCTGCGCAATCATAGCCTGGCTTGTAACCGCTCACAAAACATGCGGCGAACTCAGCGTCGAGTGTACAGGATCCAACGACCCGATGCTGGCTGGCAATGTGACGGCTCTGCTGTCGCCCGTGGTATTTGTGCCCTTGTTGTGCTTCATTTTTGGCCTGCAACGGTATGATTGGAAGTCCATGATGCAAATCCGCAAGGCCGACGACCATGACGTGTTGCAGAGCTCGGGTCTTGATGCCGAGGCCCAGAGGGAAGTTGAGAGGACGAGCCAGCAGAATTTTGAGGAGGAGCAGCGCAAGCTGAACAAGGCATTCAAGATTGCCTGCATTATCACAATCTCGATGTATGATCCGCCCTCCTATTCACCCACGTTGCTCCCTTTTTCTTCCTCTTGGCTTTATCCAAGTGAAAGTCTACCACGAATTTATATGTACCGCGCGGCTGACCATCCTCTCAAACAGGGCTTTATCCCTCCTGGTCCTTTGGCCTATGCCATTATACGGCTCCGGATATATCTTTTCTAAGAAATTCTTCACAGGCTGGGTCGCTGTAGGAATTGCCTGGATCTTTTGCTCCTTCATCGCTGTGGGCCTGTACCCCTTGTGGGAGAGCAGGCAGTCCCTGATTAAGGTAACGAGGCTCCTTGTCACGGGCAAGAGGCCACAGCCTGTTATAGAGGGCGAGCCGCAGGACCAGGGTTCATCGGAGAGCTCGAGCGGTGCTGCGACACCGGTTCCGAAGACGGGATTCGTATCAAAGGTCGGGTAGTTGAAAATGTATGGATGACATTGTATTTCACGTATCAATATTGCATTGTTGATTGAGCTCATGGAGAGTGCTGTATGCTATTGTAAACTTGTAAGTAACCTAGTCGTGGTAGAGCATGACTGCTCCCACGTACTGTTTTATTAGAAGAGCTGCAGCCGAAGTGGCGTCAAGTCAACCTGGCTATGTGGTCTTGCCACCCATTTCTATTTCTGCGTACTCGTGGGTGAAACGTTTGAAAAACGTAACCCACTATAGGGTTACTTTTTTCAAACGTTTCACCCACGAGTACATTTGGCCAAATCATCATGGCCATGCGCGTGTGGGAATGAAACATGCCACCGCCTCGTCGGCAACAGGCGAGCTGTTAGCAATGAGTCACCAAGCCAAAACGACACTCGTCCTCACCAACTGCAAGTCAATTCGACCCTGTTAAATTATGAATCGAGAAAAAAGAAGGTGTCCCACTGTCCATAATCCTACTACTGTGTCGCGTTGGCACACATGTAAGTTGACTTTGTCAAAAAGAAATGGTGCCCCGTACTGGAATCGAACCAGTGATCTTGTCATTACTAGTGACACGCTTTACCACTGAGCCAACGGGGCTTGTGCTTCATGTCAATCATGCGTTTATTGTAAACTATATAGCTATACCAAGTTGGTGGGCAGGCTGGCGACGCGTTTTCACTCGCGCGTTCAGTGGCATGCCTTTTGTCAAAGATCCCCCCGAGGATTCTGAAGATGCAAAGTACTGGTGGGGGCGATGAAGTGCAATGCCCAGCGGTAGTACGGACTCAGACGCAATACGGAGTGAAGCCCGCATTTAAAAGTCTTTTAAAGAGTGGTGAAACGACTGAAGGCAATCCAACATCGTGTCGGGAGCCGGTATGTACATTCACGAATCACAATAGAAATCCGTCGTTGCAAATCCTCAAGGATCAGTGCAGCCATGCCGACCCCAGCTCTATCCACGTACTAGCTGGCCGTCCATTACGCGCATACAGTTGTGAACTTGTGTCATTCTCAACATCATGACCAATCCACACCGATGTGGAACAATGGATTATGGATGCCTCTTGACTCTTGACTCTTGAGTCTTTGCTCACATTGCACAAGGTTCCACTTTGGCCGCTTTGTTGGTTTGCACTTGTTTCTAACTTTCTCTCCATTCCCGTGGGCCGTGAGACACAAATTCCTCTCTACCTAAAATTTGCCAGTGCACCGCCGCCTGGCTTCTCTGAACAACCCTCGGATACGCATCGATAACTCTGGGCAACGAAACATCGATCGTGTGGACGCGTAATCTTTTCCGCGTGTGCAATCGAAACTGCACCAACAACCATCTTCGCAATGGTGCACCCCCTCGCCGAAGCCGAGTTGCGAGGCCAAAGCACCGACGGTATTCCGTTTCGCGCAAAACCTCACCATGTCCACCGAACGTGGGCGGGAACATTCTCGTCGTTGCCTCAGCTATATATCCAGCCCGAGTCGCTGGCCGAAATCGAAAAAGTGGTGTCGCTCGCCCGGAAATGCCGTGAGCGCATCGTGACCACCGGGTGCGGCCACTCGCCGTCCAACATCACCTGCACATCGAGCTGGATGGTCAACCTGGACCGGTTCAATAAGATCCTATCTGTTGATCGCGAATCGGGCGTCGTAGTCATGGAAAGCGGCATACGGCTCTACGCACTATGCGAGGCGCTGGAGAAATACGGACTCGCGATGCCCAACCTGGGCAGCATCAACCAGCAGTCCATCGCCGGTGCCATATCGACAGGAACACACGGAAGCAGCGTGCAGCATGGCCTCATGTCCGAAGACGTACTGGCCCTCAAGGTGACCATGGCTGATGGCACAACCCGCGCATGCTCCGCCGAGTCAAACCCGGAGCTCTTCCAAGCGGCCTTGCTCTCGCTCGGCGCCCTGGGCATCATCACCGAAGTCACTTTCCGCGCCGTCCCAGCATTCACGCTCAAGTGGACGCAGACGATCGACACCGACTACAAGCTGTTCCAATCCTGGCCCGACAACTTGTGGAACCAGAGCGAGTTCGTGCGCGTCTGGTGGTTCCCCTACACAAGAAGAGCAGTAGTCTGGCAAGCGGCCAAAACCTCAGACGCCCTTCGAGAACCCCGCCGAAGCTACTACGACGGCTTCCTAGGCTACTACATCTACCACAACCTCCTATACGCGGCCCAGTTCGTCCCAAGCATGCTGCCCTGGATCGAGTGGTTCGTTTTCGGCATGCAATACGGCTTCGCCAACGGCTCAACCAGCTCAGCCGTCCAACCCAGCCGCAAGGCCCTCCTGATGAACTGCCTCTACTCGCAATTCGTCAACGAATGGGCCATCCCTCTGCACAAGGGTCCCGAAGCCCTCCGCAGACTAAGTTCCTGGCTCAACCACCTCACGCCCGAAGACCCAGACTACGTGCCTCACAATATCCCCTTCTCCGCAGAGGGCCTCTACATCCACGCCCCGATGGAAGTCCGCGTCAGCGACACAACCCTCTCGCCATCGAAACCCCGACCCTATCTAGATCCCACCGTTCCCGACGGACCGACTCTATATCTCAACGCGACTTTGTACCGTCCCTATTGGCGCGATCCCCCCTGCCGTGATCGCTACTACGAGGCCTTTGAGTGGCTCATGAGAGACATGGGAGGCCGCCCGCACTGGGCCAAGAACTTTGAAGCCTACCGCCCCGACATTGAGACCATGTATGGGGAGAATTTACTCAAGTACCGCTCTGTTCGTGATGAGGTTGACCCAGAGGGCATGTTTGTTGGGCCGTGGCACCGCGCGCGTGTGCTGGCGGAGATGGAAGAGGGAAAGAGGCTGCCGCTGGAAGAGATTGAGGTTTGTAGACAGGATGACTCGAAGGGGGGTGTGCTTACACGGGGTCTTGTCTGGTGAAGGGGCTGCGAAGCGCTCGCTGCATGGGCGGGCTCGCCCGTAGGGTATCTATAGCGTCGTGATTCGGCGTAGGATTTAACGTTTCAGCTCTTGATTTGATCTCGTGGCTTCATGGTCCGTATTCCTTGCTTCGTTGCTAGAGTTTCTACTGCTCGTGTCGTAGGTTCGCGGGGCCCTCCTGCGTATAACTTCTGAAATCTTGTTTTCTCTCTGTTTATATTTTATCATCAGAGTCAAGGCTTCTTGGGTCTCATGATGTTCACCTTGCTTTGTGAATCGCATACCTACAGGCTGCATATACACGTACGTATATACATGTAACATACATACACACGCATATGAGGCCCAAGAGCCAACAAGGTCCGTACATCATATACATATTGACTTAGTCCTAACAAGTAAGCTACAAAACCCCCAACAGTGACATCTCTCCTGCGGACTCCCTACCTACCCAGGCTACCTACCCCCTGGACCACAACTCCCAAAATGAGCAATGCCGAGAAAAAGAACAGAATACACGAACTCAAAAGAAAAGGATATGCCTCGATTCCTACACGCAGCCACTCCTTCTCAACAAGAAAAAGCCAAGCCCAGTTTCGTAGACCACAATGTGTATGATGATGCGCATCAGCCCCGTCTATACTGTTCAGTCGACGAATGAAGAATTGTAGAATACATATTGTACAAGAACAGGAACCATCAAACGACGAAACAAGGAACAAGTAGAAAGGGAGTAGCACCCTCTATCCTCAGTGATAAAACAGCCACTCCTGCACCAGGCTATCATCTCTATTAGCCTCGCGGCATCAACGACTCCCCAGCAGCGGAACCAATGCTCCCGTCTACTGAAGCCCCCCAGATTCTCTCCCACGTGTGCCTCCTGAGTCCTTTGCAACTTGACCCGGAATCACAAATAGATCCCAGCACACCACACCCCAAACCAACCCCATCCCCGTAGGCCCTCACGCCTGGCCCGCCCGACTCTGCGTCGCACTCGTACGACTCCGCTCATCCTCCTCCTCCATCACATCACTCAACCGCGTCGGATGGTGATGTCGCGGCACAGTCTCCCACCCAGGAGTCCCATAACCCTGCCCACTATAATCCTGTGGCTCAGAAAACGTTCCCGTCCACTTCCCATCGTCCATCCCCGGCGAGCTAGTAGGCGGCACAACAGAAGAAGAATCACGACCCTCCCTCGGCTCATTTTGATTCGTCGCGGGTGAATCGCACTCTTCGACCCCTAGATCCGACATGGATGCCCCAGAGGGCGGCGCGGCCATTAGGGGGATCTTTTGTCCTCGGGAGTCGAGGATGTAGTTACCCGTCGCGTCGATGATGTACTCACCCTCGTCGCGGGGACCACTTTCTAGGCCTCCAGCCCTGCCAGACTGCGAGGATGGTATCTGCGGCTGTTCCTGGGATGGAGACTGAGGATGGTAGAAATTGAGGCTGGGACGGGCGGTGGATGGTAGTGATGATGCGGCAGGTTGTCCTTGTAGATGCTCTGACCCAAAGTTTTGCCCGTATGCTCGCTCATAGGATGCTATTACTGCTGCGTCCCTCGCTGTTGCTTGTCGGCCGCCGCTACCACCACCACTGCCATGTGTCATTGGAACGACCTGCACTCCTCCAACCATGGTTGGCTTTCCAGACTGCAGAGAAAGCGTCCGATCTCTCTCTTCTTGTTCCCTGCGTCCGAGCTCTTCCCATGCACGTCGGGCCTCATCCTTGGAAATGGTTAGCTCCTTGCGCATCTCAGCAAGCTGCTTCTGAGCTTTTGATGAGCCCCTTTCGTGTTCAACAGCCTCCCGAATCGCATCATCGCGGTCGCGTCGTTCTCTCTCGAGGGCCTTTTCGAGCATGGCGGTGACTTCTTGATTTCGTTCAAGCTCCGTTCGCGTTTCGAAGAACCATCGCTGAAATTTCCTTTCTGAGCTGGCTCGTAGTCGTTGGAGCTCCACTACGGCGTGAAACAGATTGGCGCCAGCTGCTGAAAGGTCGGTCACTTGGCGGGCTAGTTGTTGGCTTAAAGGGTCGCGGTTGATGTCATCCTTGTTTTGCTCTAGTTTTCGAATCCAATAACTTGTCAGGCCTTCCCAATGAGCTGATAAGGTCTCCCAGCGCTCAAAAGCATGTGGAAATGAAATTCGAGGTTTGGTTTGTCCCGCGGATGTTATGGTGCTTTCCAGCGGAAGCGCATTGGAACCAGGTCCTTGTTGTTGCTGAGGTTGCGGTCGGCCGTCCGATGTAACATAGGTAGGTGATGTTGGTAGCTGCTGCTGGGATGTAGTAGTATCAAATTGATGCGGCATCTGTTGCTGTTGTCTTGGCGGCGAAAATTGTTGTTGTTGTTGCTGTTGCTGTTGATGGTGATGATGGTGATGATGATGATGCATAGACTGCTTCGCTGTCGATCCGACGGTTGGGTTTCGCGGTGGTTGCACAGTTTCTTGAGCAACCGTCCGTGGGTCTTGGTGTATGTGCTGCTGGCTCGGCTCCGAGCTGGTGCCCTGTCCCGAAGCGACGCCAGCAGACGTACGTTCGGCAGTCCTCCTCCGAGTTTCTTCAAGCAATCGAGCTTCATTTTCTGCTCTGCTCCGTTCTAGAGCAAGTCGTTCAGCTTCTGCTCTCTGTCTCGCCTCTCTAGCGACGCGCTCTTGCATGATTATTCTGGGGCCTCGGATTCCAGACGGTGAGGTCGTGGGAGCGGGTCCCGCCGCCGCATAACGAGGTACCGCTGTGCCATGGCCAACCGTACTTGTAGGCATCCCACTGGCAGCAGCCATCAGGTCAGCCATATCGGCAGACTCTTCAATTTCGTCGGGGGTGAACGGGTTTGGAAGTCGAAGAGGTCCTTCGAGGGCAAAGACGATAGCACTATGAGTATTACTGGAGACCGGGACCAACTGATGCGGCTCACAACGATTCTGAGAGGGGGACGAGTGGGACGCGCGGTCTGAAGGAGTTTCTGTCTCGAACCTTGCGGCTAGATTCTTGGCATCCTCTGCGGCGTATGTCCGGAAACCGTCTTGAATAAGTGAGGCGCTCAGTCCTGCAGTGGGTGAATCTGGACGAGCACGAGCAAACGGGGGTGGACCGGCCGCAGCAGCAGCACTGGGTGTGAATCCAACCGAGGCAGCAGCAAGAAGCTCTGGAATCTGGACCGGGGAACCTTCAAATTTCGGAGTCCGACGAAGCGATCGTGAAACAGAGGAAGCCGGGCTAGAGAGTCTCTCGATAGGATCTTCTCTCGAAATATCGTGAGGATGAAATGATGTATGCGTCAACGGCCAAAGCAAAGCCGAATGCTGCTGGTGTTGTTCCTTGGCGTGAGGCGCGTTAGGGTCGTAGTCGTGGGTCTCGTCAGTGTCGTGAAGAAGAGTCTCAGGCGGCTGGGCCACAATGACTTCCGAAGCCACGGGGTTCGGGTGTAAGGGAGACAAGATGAATGGCTCACCACCAACGTGACGTGGTAGCGAGCGAGAGGACTAGAGAATGTTGGAGGTTCTGGAATGCGGGAAGGAATAGGTACGTCAATTCAACGTGGTGTCCTCGTGTCTAGTGACCCAGGCGAATTTTTAGGGCAAGAGAGGCTTGTGAGACAAGAATGAAAGTAGCGGCGCAAATCAGCAACGGGGACGGAAGACAAGGTCCAAAGGGATCATCGGGATAGAAAATGCGCGTGCATCCGGATCGAGAGGGCGCTGAGGTTGAGCGAGATGCTCGGGAAGTACAGCAGGCGGCGCCAAAGGCGACTGTAGGACCGCTACGGTGATGTCAAAATGGTGGTGGCGGGAAGAAGAACTAAAGGACCAAAGGCGGACCTTGGCACGCGTCACGCGGGGCACTGTACCAGTGACAAGTGTAGACAGCTGACGGACCTATTTGCAGATTGATGCGAAAATTGGGGGGCTGGCAAAAGCCCGATGCCACCTATGAAAGTATGTACATACATACCGTATGTCCGCCAGAGTAATTTCCAGTGTTGCGGGATCAATGCATTGCATGATCTGAATGCCTGGGCCGTTGGCGAGCGGCAGGGATGCCTTTGTTTGATGATGATCAAGTGCAAGACTTGGCTTACTGTACCTTGCTTGGGCGTGCAGAATTACAGCTCTATACTTTTCTTTTGATGCACCCGACGGAGTACCTACATGTACCTCCTACGGAGACAGGTCTTTTTTTTTGTTATTACTTTCTGGCTTTATTTACTCCATGGTCTTCCCTTTTCTTGTTGCATTTCATTTCTTTGTGAATTTCTTTTTCTTCATCTGCATGATTCTGCCGGAATACTTCTTGAACAAGGCCACTGCATTCCACCGTGTCTATCCTCTTCCTTCATGCAGTGTCAAACACAACAACCTCGGCCTCATCCGACCCAATGCTCTCCACATGCAATTTATCGCCAGCAAATACATCCTCGATGAACGCGCCATCGCCCTCGAAAAGCTCAGCATCTTCTCGCCCGTCCAACCGAATTTTTGCCTTGCCGCCTTTACACATGCTCAAATGAACAAACACCTTTCTTTTGTTCTGCTGCGTAGCCTTGGCGCCCACGATCCACTCGAACTTGTTCTCGGGCGCAATGATACCTGCCCCCATGACAAAATCGGCATGTATAGGAATCGTGTTGGGAATGACAGCTTCCGCGTCTTTCTCCTGCTGAGCGGTAGCGTCCTCGCCGCCTTTAAGTGGACTCAGAATCTTTACGAATTCCTTGCGCTTGTCCTCTTCCTTGAAGTGAAGGGTATGGTAACGAGGTTGCAGTCCCTTCTTCCACGGGACCGCCCAAATCTGCAGAAAGTGCCCAGTTTCCGACTCGTGCTCGTTGAATTCTGAATGTGCGATGCCGGTGCCTCCGGTCGTGAACTGCACATCTCCCCTGTGCATTCGGTAGAACTTGTCCGATTGGCCGCCCTCTTGGCCCTTGGTCAACATGGAGTCGCGATGAGTCAACTCTCCAGAGAGTACGTAAGTGAAAATCTCAAAGTCGCGATGCGGATGCGTGGGAAACCCAGAGTTGGCCTTGATTCGGTCCTCGTTCAAGACTCGCAGCGCGCCGAATTGGGTGAATGCAGGATTGTACCAGTCCGCGAAGGAGAAGCTGTGATATGTGTTCAGCCAGCCATGGTCGCTGTGGCCCCGGGCTCCGGATCGATGAGGCGTGATCTTGGCCTGGCGAAGTACAGATTTGGACATGTTGCCGGCTGCCTTGATCATAGACGGGTCTTGCGCCAGTGTTGAATTGAAACGATTGTGAATGATATTGATGAATCTTTGCGTGATGAGCGTATACTCGGTGCTTGGTAGGACAATGACTAGGATAGAGAATGCAACGACTAAGATTGAAGCCCAGAGCGAGAAGCGCGACATATTAAGTACATTTCGATTGGCCCGACCAAAGAGCAGAGAAGGACCGTTGGAGTGCTCCAGGGCTAGTAGAGCAGATATTCTACTGATTATCAATCATCCATCAATTCAAAACCATTAGTTTGTCGCAATGGAAGCGATTCGCGGCCGCGCTCCATATTACCAATCATGATTCGGATTAGCTCATGCTGGCTGTGGTTTAGTGACCCACCTCCAGGGATTCTCCGCACGAAGTCGGAAGGATGAATCTACATCACGTGATGCAGTGCTTACGAAGCTCAGCACGAGGAAGTTGTCACCCGAAATAGATACATAGGTAGGTACTCCGTACTGAATAAAAACGAAAAAAGCCGGGCGGTGGTCGTGGACTGACAGATAGATCTACTCCACAAATGCGCTTGCAGGATCTAACTGCTCCAAGGGAAAAGAAGAGCGCTGTGGAAACAGAATACGATCGTGGACCAACAGGTAGATCTGCCCTACAAAGGATCTTTGCAGGATCTAACTGCTCCAGAAGAAGATAAAACACTGAATGGGAATGAGCTTTGTTGAGGTTGAGGAGCTATCTCCTCACTAGAAAGATTGTGTGTAGAACTACAATTCAGAAACATGAGGCAATCCTCGCAGGTTCCTCCCAAGGTTATCATAAAATCCAAACGGCTCGGTACCTCTGATGTTGAATCGAAGATGCCGGAACAATCTCCGTAAAAGTTCACATGACAAAACTATCATTCTGAATATCTGGATTCAACCTTCGGAAAAATGTCCGCAAAACGTCATCTTGAGTCGAGAGTGATAAAGAACGTTAACTGAATCAGGATGGCGACAAGAATGAAGGTGTCGAGTTGCTCGCACAAAACTAGCAAATGAGGGGTAGGTAAATGATTAACCGGAAAAGGAAAGTTGACGAATTATCACAGGCAAAAAAAAACGAACAAGGTGGGTCCTCCTTCATACTGTAGGTATGTTACTTGTACAACGACAGTACGAGTCGAATGGTTTACTACATACATACTTCGTTATGATTCTGCACTGTGCAATAGACGCTATCCTGGGCGGCAATGTGGCCTCGTCCATGTGCGTTGCGTGTGATCTACACATGTGCACTGTATGACGAGCATTGCATGAGGCTCCAATGAGGTTCCTTCTGAGTGGTGAAGCTCAAGTCGGGTGACGCGATGGCGGGCTGTCTTCCACCGTTATTGCCGGTGAGCGGGAACAAGTACTCTGTACTCCGTACGCGGAGAAATGACGACACAATTAAGCATACTGCTTGGCGGATAGCAGAGAACTACATGCATGCCCAGCTCGAAGCATCAGGCAAGTGGTATTAGGTAAAGTGCGGCCGAGAAAAAATGAAGACCTCTTTCGTTGGACTTGGACGGCTTTCTTGAGTCCTTATCACCTATTACCTCGAGGCTCGGAGCCCCTATCGCTCCTGACTCCCGAGTCCCGACTCCCAACTCCGAGTTCCCAGCCTCTTGAACGGTAAAGCGGGGCGACATCCCCCTGCCAATCCGCCTAGCAGGCTGCTAGGAAGACTTGTGCCGTCATATGCCTGCCAGCTCCTTCCTACACCGAGATGATTTTTTTCTCTACACATGGGCACCTCGAACACTTCCCTCCCCATCGTGCACAGCACGTACAAACGTGAACAACTTGAAATCCGTCTCTTTGTCACTCTTTCCAAGTGAGTTGCTTCAAGCTCATTTTCAGTCAGTCAGCATAATTTCCCCTTTCGTTGCGGAAACCCGCCTTCTATGTACCTGTTAGTGGCCGCCCAGCGTGGGGCCGGCCGGTGGCTGGATGCCCAACACGCAACGTTGGACTTCGAGGCAACCTCCTATGTACTAAGAACGACGTTGAAGTCCAGCCAAGTCCAACAATCTCTCATTCTTTCTTCCATTTTTATGTTCCGAGCTCTCTTACATCGCGCATCAATCCTCCTGGGCCTTTGTAAATCCAAGTGGAATTGGCGTGCAAAGGAATCCGGCTGCACTGGGTTCCCCCGCCAAACTTACAAGCACGGGAAGCTATACGTACCCCAAGCCTAAGGCTCTTGATTCTTCCTTGATATACTTTCATGTGGTGTTATATACACTCTGAAGGCGACAACTGTCTGTTAATACGATCGACTAATCAATTGGGATAGGCTGGTGGCCACAACAAGCCCCATTCACTTGCGCGCCTGACGACGATTTGGCACCCGGACCATTTCTTGGTTTTTCTGAGAATCAGCGTCAATTGAGTTGACGAGTGTCTCGACCTTTCGTCCATTTTTCCTCAGGCGACGACTCGCTGCCTGAAACGCTCACCGTCACTTCACACTCAAAGTGTACGGGCCAGACACCTTCCAAGGAATTTCAGGAGCATTGCATCTCGCACAGCAGCCTCGAAACCACACGGGCTCGAGGCTGTTCAGTTGGATCAAAAGTACAATTCAAAGTCCAACTCCTAGGCAGCCATGTTTCCTGTCAGAAATGTTGCTCGGATGGACAGCTTCAAAGACGAATTGTCTCTTGCCGCGGGCAAGGTTACGCCTGGTGTGGATGATTCTCCATACATTCAATATGCCCTTAATGCGTTGACTCGGGACCGTGAAGGCTTAGGAAGCGAAATACCCGGTAATTTACCACCCTCCGAGAAATATACTGAGAGTTCTGCGCCACAACAGGATCCCGGGCTTAGGGCCAAGGACTTCGCTCCGCTTCAGTCGTCGAAAATTGATCCTTTCCCCTACAGATCACATAATGAAGCGATACATCATCAGGAACGAACGGCGCCATTCGAGTTACCGAGCGCGCAAGAGATGTCATGTGATAGAGAGAATCAGGCACTACTCCCCAGAGTCTCCACTAGATATCCGAACAGTAGGGCAATGGGCCAGAGCCAGTGGGTAGCAGTAGGTCAAAGAGAGCTTCAAAAAATAGACCCAAGAGGACGCACGTATCGGCCCTTGACGTTCAAGCCACGAATACTACGACTTCCTTCCATGATAGGTTTCGTGGCGCTCTCTGTACTCATGATAGTGGGCCTGATATTTTCTGCAATTCACTCTGAGAAACACTACGGACTCACGCCATATCCAGGCAGTATATATTCTGGACAATATTTTGTCTTTCGCATTCTGCCACAGCTTTTGGCAGGTGTCATTCTGATTTACGCTCAAAATGTTGTCACTGCATCGCTGAGAATCGCGCCATTCGCTGCATTAGCGAAGGAGGATCCCCAGAGAAGATATCTTGCACTGTTTCAAAGCCTGTATCCAAAGACATTTTTGCTGCCGCAATTGTCTGGTCCTTGGCAGCTCAAAGCATTTGGCATTGCGACATGGCTCATGAACTTCACGGTGCCTTTGCAAAGTGCTGCCTTTACCGTAATCAATCAAGACAAAGAATCAGTCTGGAGATGGGCCACTAGCAGCGGCGTCATTTGGACCTTAGTCGCGCTCTACATTGTTCTTTCGATCGCAACGCTCGTCTTGATGGTTTTCTGGTTCGGCCAGTGGACGGGCCTCGCGTGGGATGTTCGATGCATCGCTGACCTACTTCCTCTACTACACCGATCGAATACTATAGGCAGCTATCGCCGCAAGGACCTGTGTGAGCACCACTGTGACTTCAAGGCCGAACTCTCGGAGAGATGGTTTGACAGACTAGGCTATTGGCAGACGGAAGACATGACTACCGGTGGCATTTGGCACACGATCGGCACCTCTGCATTGTCTACGGATACGCCAGCAGCATCGAAGAGAAGTAACAATAACAGGGCAGCAGGTTGGATTGATGGCACTCGAGGGCATCAAAGCAACAAGCTCCCGAATGGAATTCACCAGATAGGATCATCCGCGATCTTAAAATCCGAAGGCGAAAGCTACTTGCCTCCAAGTCTCACAAATTTGGCACTGGTCACGTTTGCTCTTGTGACCGGCAGCCTGGTACTAGCCCTGCTGATAGTGTCTTTCCTGCCTCAGACAAGACTCGAGACTGGATTCGCACCACTGGTTGTCGTCAAGCCCAACTCTTCGGCCTTTTCTTGCGCCAACTTTCTCTACAGCTTTCTTCCAGCTGCTTTGGGCATGGTGCTGTTTATTGTGTTTCAAAGCCTAGACAAGGCGTTGCGAATGTTGCAGCCGTGGGCCGACATGAGTGGACTCGACGGTGCGCCCGCCAGTCGGTCCATTCTCGCCGACTACGCGGCCTGTCTGCCTTTTCAAGCGCCCTGGAAGGCTCTGAGCAACGGTCACTGGCGCGTCGCCGTCATTTCACTCATGTCGACGCTGTTCATCTTTATTCCCATCCTGGCGGGCGGCCTCTTCATGGCCCTCACCACACCCAGTGGACAAGTCCGAATGTTCCCGAGCATGCCAGTGTTTGGCGTCCTGCTCGCCTTCCTCCTATTTTATGTCGGCTGTTTGTGCATTCTGATTCCTTGCCGGCAACAATTCCGCCTCCCTCACCCGGTGGAGACAATCGCCTCCATCATTAGCTTCTGCACAGCCCAGGAGCTCTGCGCAGATTCCGCTTTTCGCTCCGTTCGCTCCCGAAACGATCTCATGGACAGACTAGGCGTTTCACGTGCCGATCGCCGGGAGGAAAGTGTCTGGATCTTTGGCCTTTTGGCGGGCCGTGACGAGAAATGCCTCAGCGTACGACGTATGAGACGATATACTGAGAAGATCGCGGTGATGAAGTCCGTGAACACAATGGTTTAATCTAATACAGCAACAAGAACGACACCACGATGACGAGTTTTACGAATACTTTTTACTACTTCAACGAGTTTCAATGATGAACGATCGAAACGCAAAGGCCACTTGAGACGACTTACAACGCCGCCGTCTACAGTGGTCGCAAGAGACGCATTATCTATACCCGGCATCGGAGTTTTTTGCGACTCACTTGCTTTATTTATGAAAGACTCCCATTTACGGGATCACGATTTGCGTGTTTGTCATTCTTAGACTTTCTTTATCTTTTGTGCATTTACCGGCGGTTAGGGCAGGCGAAGAAGCGCTTCTTCGTCTCGTCATTTGTTGTTGCAAAGTACGCCGCCTGAAGGAGCAATTTGTCATAGACTGTAATGATGATTAAAAATGAGGCACATAGATCATCACAACATTTGTTTTTCGGCCTGCTCGAAGCCGAACTGACTGGAATGCTTTCTCTGGGCACAAGTTGCTAAAATGGACATGTGGTGGATGGTGGTGGCTGAGGTGGCGGGCTGCTTGTTTTAACTCGTACGTGGTTTGCCGGCTCGGCTATCAATAGATGGCGGCGCCGTCGCCGTCCACGAACGAAAGCTCTCTCGCTTCTCAAGATAGTCAATCTGAAAGATGTCGTCGATTATGCGCGCGCTATTTACAGACCATTATCTCTGGCAGAACCTGCATGATGCACGTACATGTACATACATGCAAAGCTGAATAGACGAGATATTTTCCGCAAATGGAACTACCTAGGTACATACCTCTCCATATGGAGTAGGAACGGTAACATACAAAACGGGGAATGTATTTTGACTCGCATCGCAGCCCTCCATATGCGAGGCACAAGTCCAAACGAAAAGAATGGTTCATCATATGACATTGGAGGCGCAGCAGTTCATTCACAATGTCTCGCTCGCGAGTCGCAACTCCATACGTTTGTCTATGCCAGGCAGCCAGTGTGCCATCCGAACCAATCCCAAGCTCCATAGTCCCACCGTTGTGTTTCGTCCTCGTCCCAACAGCGTGCCATCGCGTTCTCCCCGATTTCTCAACTCTCCCTTGGGGAGGGGGGAATGGGGAATGTAATCCCTCCCTCCGCGTCCCAGGACTCCCACATCAAATCGATGCTGTCTCAAGAACCCCTCTCATCTGGTTCATTCAGCGGTGCCGCTAAACAGGGAAGGGGGGGGGGGCAGGGCAATCCACCGTGACGGGTCCAGCTGGTCCACCGATCGACTACTCCCTCTGCAAGGGCGAGCTGGCTCCCTCCTGGCGTTGCATAAGCCTGTAATGCGTGCGTCACTTGGGCTCTATTGTTCACAATGTTTGTTTGTTTGTTTGTCTGTCGAGATCGATCAAAGATGGTATGGTAAGGCAAGGCAAGGCAAGTAAGTACTGTAAGATATTGCTGAAACTGATATAAGTGAACAATCAAGGCAAAAGGTCATAGAGTAGGTATGTATGTTTAAAAATGTTTCTGTAAAGGTCCTGTTGTCCCCCACGATTTTTGAACGCTGGGGAGGCTGCTTGAGCGAATACCCCGCCCCCCCAGGCTCCGGCCATGACTTATACGCCGGGCATTTTCTCCCCTTTTCGTCATACCATCGTCGTGCATCATGACTGTCCGTCCTTCTTTGCAAATGAGTGAGTGAATAGGAAGCATGGAAAATGAAGACGTCAAATAAGAAGCATCATGATTGTTCGCCCTTCCGAGTTCCAAAGGAGTGAATTAGGAAGCATGAAAGAAAAGACACCAATATCAAATATAGGAATCAGATACATGAAAAGAAGACTTGGATATAAGAAAAGAGACGTGGCCCTCTGAGTCATCATGAACGTGAAAGTGAAGGAGCGTGATAAGTCATAAAGATCCAATCAAGAACTCTTCTTGCCGTTGCATGCCAACGCCGAAGGACTCCTGTGGTACGTCCCACAGCTTTACTCGGCAAAGAAGCAGACTCCAAAGAAGGATGAGCAACTCATCGGCTTCTCCTACCAAGAAACCGGCAGAAAATATCCCTTCCATGCCGTTTTTGTGGCGACGGCGGCGAATAGGCCTCATCATGAGCGGATGTCGGTGTCGCAGTCCTTGCGCGGTTCCTCCAGCGCGATGGCTCGCCAACGCACGACCGTTTGCACAATGCGAAGAAGCTCCTGCCGTGGCAATTCTCTTCTTCGTCGTCAGAGTCGTCCTCAAAGACGGATTTGGGCTCCTGCTCATAGTAACACGGTGGCAGGGTGTTGATGGATCTGGGGTGTCTTGGCGCCCGCGATAGTGAAGGCCGCATCTCTGGAATGGGCGAGGAGGGCAAATGTGCGGCAGACTGGGAGACAACGGAGTAGATGGAACTTGTGGATGGCCTGCTGTAGGATGCTTTGTCCCAGGATTCCCGGATGGAATCATCGCCGGGGGCTGCTGGTCGGCAACGCGTTGTGGATGCGACGGAGCTTGGGTCGTCGTTCTCTGGGATGGTATAGTCTGGCCTAATAAAGCTTGTAGTGGCCAACGACGATGGCTGCATATATGGAGTGATCATGGTTTCCGCGGGTCGAGGAGGTCTGGGCGGTGTATTGTCGCTCTTATGTGATGAACGAGGCCGCGACTGCTGGCTTGCAGAAGGCATGCGGTTCGCCACAGCCGGCAACTTGCTAATGGGATGAGGACCGTCGAGTTTGGGGAACGCCGAGTAGCTGACTGTAGCTTTCCTAGGCTGTTGCTGAGGCGATGGTGAAGAGCCGCAAGGCAACGGCCATGCTGGAGCATGTTGCCGGCGATGTTCAAGAGACTGCTGCGTTCTGTGCGGGACCGGTATCAAAGCTGGAAGTTGCCTACTCGGCACGGCGATACTTTCAGCTCGCTTTGATGATGGCGGGGGCCTCCAAAAGGTGTCCCAAACTTGAGCCATGTGTGTGAGATACTGATCATCGTCATCGCAAGAGACCTCGGAGTCGGCGCGGTCTTCAATTAATCCCGGCGCTGATGCATCTGAGCCGAGAGAGCCTCTTCCTGGAGACTGGTTTGTGCTTGATGAGCATTGTGAGCTGCTTCGACATGATGCCCTGCAGCTTGTGCGGGTGTGTCTATTGCGAGGATACGAATAGTTGGCGATAGGGTAGTCTTTTGGCACCGGGGACATATCTATCAGCTTGCCAGAGGCTGGTTCCATGATGTCAAGGAAGGCAACGTTGTTGCCTTGATGTTGACTTGTGCTAGGGTCGGTGAGTTGAACTGAGTTGCCCGGCGTTGTTTTGAGGTGAGGGACTGAGAAAACGTGTGTCCTTCCACTTTTCTTCGATCTTTGCTTTCGTGGAAGCACCGATATCTTGTTCTCAAGGCATGAAATTGGGTTAAACACAAACTAGAAGTAAGTATTGATCAGTTGTGGAAATTCAGCGAATTGTGTCATCAAGTCGAACAGCTCGAAGAGTATATAAATGTGTGGCGGCCCCAAGTAAGATAAGTAGTGCAAGCATGCATAAGCTACATACCCACCAAGTCCACCTGTCGTCAACCCACCACCCGCCACTCGCTTTCCAGGTAAACATTGACGAGGGCGCATATTTTTTGTTGCTCAATTTCTCATTCGTTAGGTCTTGATAAACAGAATAGGTCTCACGTCTGCGTGGGTGAGACAGTCGTGGGGCGCCGACATCCACGGGGCTATTTTGGCGTCCATCTTGCGCCTATCCTTGGGTCGAAGGGCATTCCTCTAAAGAGGGGGGAGCCCTTACGTTCCAATTCTTCCACTGTCTTTGTTGCCCACAGGCGCAAGGGGGAGAACAAGAGGCGACAACATGGCGGTTCTCGCGATCGAACTTACGGAGTAGGACCCTTCAATTTTGCTGGGAAAGGTGGCCGGGAGGTAAGACATCGTCCCGGATGAACGGCGATGATGAGGTGTAAGGCCCGATCTCCTAGGTGCTTATGAGCTGTGAGATTGAAATTCTCACCTTCCTGGGCAGTCCATAGAGGGCCGGATGGCAATTCGACTGGAGTTGGTGAAGTTGTGAGCCAGATATTGGCTGGTGAACGCGCTGTCTGCCTCTGCCCGCGGTTCCGTCATTGCATCGTGCTCGACCGTCACAACGTCACAAGGCCACTACCTATCACTGCCATTGCGCTCACATGAGTAGGCGAGCGAATAGATGTCGGTGGCTATTGCATTTGCGACGCGTGACATGGCAGTCTGTCGATGGTGTAGTCGGCAGACTCGGCAGACTCGGCAAATTATGCGGCATCGTGAATTTGGCGTCATTCTCGTCTGCATGAAGTCTTTGGCCAATTTCCCTAGCAGGTGTAGTCCAGTGTTGCCTGCGCAAAGAAAAAAGGAACCTTCCGGGCTGGACCAATCTCGTAAGTCATGCCCACGAAGAAGCGAAGCACAAGTAAAACGTACGCGCAACGGCGGCAGCTGATGGCGTCCGGTGGGCCGGCCCATGGTTCGACTTTCCATCCGACTTCACCATCCACCATGCATTTACAAGCCCGTCGTCGCCTTTTTGCAAGCTATCAGATATTGCTAGCTTATCATTGCAGCTGGCAGTCAGATCTCTGATATGTATGTCTGCCGCGCGCATGCGTACGAGCACTTATCCAGGCTCATTCAGACCCATCAGTAGGTCAATCTGTCCGAAGAAGGCTCGGCACCAATTTGCTGTCCTGCACGTCTTACAACTTGCAAGCGATGACACCAAGACGGTAAACAACAGTGGCATGTATCGCAGCATGTCGCGGTATAGGGGTTCCTAAGTAGGAGCTGTCACTGATGCATCGCGCCCACGCAGATTGCACATCGCTTCGCTGCCCCATTTGTTGGTACACTATGTCTTGTGTGGCTTCGAACGGCTCTTAGCCTTCACGCCGCCTGCGAACGATCTGGACTGCTCTTTTTTCGAATTGGTGGCTTTCGTGGTCTAGAAACTCGACTAAGTGGTCGGCACAAGCCCTTTATTCACTTCTTGCTTGACGCTCAGGAAAACTGCTTAAGCATCCCATGCCCCCGTCTCGGCGTCGCAGAGAGGCGCGCTTTGGCCGACAAAAAGAGAGCGAAGGCTGCAATGAGGGTGTTCAATTGCCGCGTGACTAGAAATCTCGAGCGTTGAGCGTCGCTGATCCCCAGATGGCGTCTTTATCTGGGCATGTCCATTGTTGAATGATGTTGAAACTCCAGGACGACTGTGATGGTTATTATTGCAAAGCTGTCTTGATGTCGTCGGTTGCGCGTGACTCGCGGAAGTTACAACATGCATAACTTTTCAGGAAGGAGCTTTGGGTGTGGAAAGCATCCCTGCAACGCAATGTCATAGATTACATATCCTTTAATTCAAGAGCATCATGAAATAGTTGATTGTCGCGGCAGACTGTAGTCTGATGGTCAGATGTCCCTGGATATTGGAAATCTGGAAGTGGCTGCAGCGAGACACGCAACAAATGCATGCAAAATGCAACCACACGGAGTACATACCGACAACTAAAATGGGACGATCTGGCATAGGTACGCCGTAGTTTGACAAGGCCTCCAGTAGGCTGGCGAGCACGTCAAGTCTAGGTACCTAAGGTCGTAGCTGCAGTTATACATAGGTACTGCAGTCACATTTGTTGCAATATTTCCGCGACTATCTACCAGATCGAATGCCAATTTCCCAGAGCCCCCCTTTCGCAGCAACGCCAACAGTAACGTCCACGGAGTCACGGACTCCGGAGTTGTAACTTGTGGGTTGTGATTCAGAATATGCCCGACGCGGCAACCCAATGGTGCCGCATCGGACATTTACACACGACAGCGCCAATATACGTATCAAGTTGCACAGCAGCTGACCCGTGGATGTCGTTGCACTGTATGACCAACTCTCGAGACTGCCTCAACGGCTAATCCTGCTAGGCTGCTATATACCGGCTTTGGTGCCAACTACTCTGTTATCATGCTGTCGATATGCCTCGCATCGGATGAAGGTTAGCCGCGCGTTCTTCTGTACTGCGGGAAAGTTGGCCGGATCAACAAAAGGAGTATTTCTTTCGAGCTTTGCCAAGGACGAAGAGCCGAGTACCTCCTAGCCGGATGCGCTTTCGGGGCGCGAAGGCCGTCACGATGCGCAACAAACACAATTGCTCGACGTGGAGTGGGCGTGTTGTATGGATTCTACGGAGTATAGACTGTTTGTTTCATTTGCAGGTTCATTGTATGTGCTGTATGTGTTCTATATTGTAACTTGTAACAAGTAAGGCCATTGTGTATGCGATTGTTGTCAAAGGCTCTCCAAACGGCGAATTCACTGGACCCGGCGACCAAGGCTTGTTGGCCGCAGCCCCGCTATAGATCGAATGATGAATTGGCACTTGGTTGGAAGTTGGAAGTTGGAACTTTGGAAGTTGGGCGGCGACTTTGAAAGTGGGGCCAGCGCCAGCCCAACAGTCATCACCTCAGACCTCCTCCTTGCGACGTCAACGTGCATTTGGCCACGATAACAGCAGTGAGCACGCAGCAGTGGCGAGAGCGGCATGCCCTTCCATTCTCACAGTAATTCGCGCCTCCAGACCCATCCCGCAATACGCACTACTGAGCCGGTCAAGTCCAATTCCATCGTCGTCACTTGTCCCCCGAGTTCGGACACATACTAGGACGAGTGGACGTGCAGCTCCACGCTCACGCTCGTGTTGCCATCATGTCCGAAGCTGGCGACAGGTGAGCACCCCATCGCAACACCCCAACATCACGAACGTTGTTCGCTTTTATGTCTTTGTTGTGGGCAGATATCGAGAAAGGACTACTATTTGTGTAGTGACGCAGACAGCTAGCCCACTAGCTCTCTGCCTTCTCTTTGTTGTCCACGAGACAGACAATATGAATGCCATCACCCCCTCCTGCATCTGTGCCAACCCAACTTCCCATCTGAATGCGACTTTGACTCTATTTATGACTGCGTTTCTTTTTTACACATGGCTAACTCGACCTTTCTGTCGCTGAATAGCTCCCACAAGCGATCCAAGTCCTCCGCGGCGCTGTCCTTGCTTCGTCGCAAGGAAACCCGCGAAGAAGACTCGTGCTCCGAAGACGGTCGATCCATCGCTGGTTCTCCATTGGCAAAAAGTGCAAGTAACAATCCGTCGGGCGCGCCCTTGTCGCATCAGACGAGTACTCGGGGACATGCCTCTAAGTTCTCAACCACATCTGCTATGCTTAGCAGGGCCCCCTCGGCACAACCGCAGCCGGCCTACGCAGCAGCTAGAAGTAGTGGCCTTGGAACGAGTCAAGGCATGAGCTTGGAGCAGTCGGTCCGGAAATTTAGAGTCGTCGAGGCTCTGAGAAGCGGCGATACCGCCTCGATATCCAAGGCTGTTCGCGACACCGCCGAGAATGCACCTCGACCGAGCACCTCTTCTGTAGCAACACTAGGCACAGGGCCCTTGGAGGACACCACCGTACTGCACTTGGCGATCCAATGCGCCGAGTTCCCCGTTGTTGAATACGTCATGTCAGACAGCGGCCATGGTGTGGATATCAATGCCAGAGACAAGGATGGGAACACCCCGCTTCATATTGCCGCTATACAGGGCCGTACTCCAGTCGTGAAGCTGCTGCTGGACCAAGCCGATATCAACGATGCTGTAGTCAACCATCAGGGCCAGCTACCGCTAGATCTTGCGCGAAACCCGGAGATTTTCCAGCTCCTTCAGCTCTCACGCTCTCTCTTCACCGAGGCCAAAGTCAAGCAGGTGCAGGAGTTGATCGCACAAGGCGATTACAACACGCTTGCGAATGTCTTGGAGGAGCCTCGATTGAAGACTGTCGTTGATATTAATAGCCCCGAATTCGCCTCCGAACCTGCCACAGTACAAACTGGCGGCACACTGCTTCATGAAGCGGCACGAAAGAGAGATACTCAGCTGATTGAAGTCCTACTTC
Source organism: Claviceps arundinis (assembly GCA_018360175.1). NCBI lineage: Eukaryota > Fungi > Ascomycota > Sordariomycetes > Hypocreales > Clavicipitaceae > Claviceps > Claviceps arundinis. The sequence goes on along the minus strand of SRPS01000042.1, from coordinate 20,936 downwards.
TTCACGGAGGCGATCCTTTCCGCCGCGACCGCAAGGGAAAGTTGCCGCAATCCGTCACCCACGATGACAACGTCAAGGCCATTTTGAAGAAGTCGCCTGCCGCCGTGGCAGCGCAAAGGGGAATTCAAGAAAAGGCAGTTCTTGGCCATGCAGCTTCCCAGGGTGCTGGTTTCAGCGCCGGATCGGCCGACCTGACGGCAGGGCGTGAATCCAGGGAGATGAAGGGGTACTTGAAGAAATGGACAAACTATCGCAAGGGCTATCAACTCCGATGGTTCGTCCTCGAAGATGGCGTTCTCAGCTACTACAAGCATCAGGACGATGCTGGATCGGCCTGCCGCGGTGCAATCAACATGAAGATCGCCAAGTTACACATGAGTGCCGACGAAAAAACAAAGTTTGAAATCATTGGCAAATCCTCCGTCAAGTATACCATGAGGGCCAACCACGAAGTCGAAGCCAAGCGCTGGTTCTGGGCACTCAACAACTCGATCCAATGGACCAAGGACCAGGCAAAGGAAGAGGAGAAGCAAGCTGCGCGCAGTGCGGAGATGCTGAAGATCGCCAAAGCCGAGCAGAACTCGCTGTCACCGCAAGAGTCTCACAGCGAGGGTGCCAGCTTGTCCGACCTTCAACGAACCGCATCGCAGCTCGTTAGCCGTACTCCGTCGAACAGTAACAGGGCTTCACCTCCCAAGATTGACGTCACCGGGGCTAATGCCAGTACCGTCGGAAGCATAGATGATGTGGACGGATTTGCCGATGCTGCGACTGACGCAGACTTTTCCCGTGTCCGGAGTCAAGGAGGTGGCGGCCTTACTATTCCTGGAGAAGACGATGACGACGACGATGAGGACTACGCCGATGACAGGAGTATCCGTGAAGAGCCCCGGGCCACCAAAGACGCGCTCAACATCACGGCTCAGTCTGCGAAGCTTCAGCTCGAAACCATGACGGGCGTGCACAACGCACTCATGGGACAGCTGACACAGAGCCCTGCGACGCCACTTTCCGATCCCAATGTCACTCAAGCGCTGTCCACCTATGACGCTGCTATTCGCAGCCTGACTAGTCTTGTTGGCGACTTGCTGCGAATTTCCAAGGACCGAGACGCCTACTGGCAATATCGGTTGGACCGCGAGGCAGACCTGCGTCGAATGTGGGAGGAGAGCATGCAACAAGTGGCCCGTGAACACGAGGAGCTCGAGGCTCGCATGGGCGAGGCTGAGGAGAAACGACGCCTGACCAAGAAGGCCCTTCGCGAGGTGATGGAAGCTGGAGGCGGCCGTCCGGGCACATCAACTACTACCGCTAGTAAAGAGGACGCTGAGACTGCAGATGCGGCTGTAGTTGTGGATGCTTCCTCATCACCGGCGCGAACGCTTGGAAGACGACCTACGGCTCTGGATCAGCTGGGCGAACTTTCAGATAGCGAATCGGGTGACGAAGACGAGTTCTTCGACGCGGTTGACGCCGGGGTGGTGGAAGTGGTCGAGGTTGCGCAGAAGCCCCATGATGACAGTGCGCAGACTCAGAACGAGGTGGTTGTTTCGGGTAGCGTCGACATTAGCAGTGCGTTTAAGGGATATGAGAATGGCATCCGGCTTCGACTTAAGATGGATTCCGATGACCGTCCTAAAATCTCTCTCTGGGTAAGTACACCCTTCCCATCCCCCCTTCACCAGCTCCTGCGCACCTGGGCTCAGCCCTAACGCAAGTGCAATAAGGCTTACTTTTTGTCTAGGGCATCTTGAAATCCATGATAGGAAAGGACATGTCCAAAATGACATTGCCAGTCTCATTCAACGAGCCGACTTCTTTACTCTACCGCTGTGGCGAGGACATGGAGTATGCGGACCTACTTGACCTTGCCGCGGCGCGGACGGACTCGATTGAACGTTTGGTATACGTTGCCGCATTCGCCGCTAGCGAATATGCTTCCACGATTGGACGTGTCGCGAAACCTTTCAACCCCTTGCTCGGCGAGACCTTTGAGTACGTGAGACCCGACAAGAACTACCGATTCTTCATCGAGCAGGTCAGTCACCATCCACCCATTGGCGCCGCATGGGCCGAATCTCCCAACTGGGAATACTGGGGCGAGTCAGCCGTCCGGTCCAAATTCTACGGCAAGTCCTTTGACATCAACCCCCTCGGCACATGGTTCCTCAAGCTGCGCCCCAAAGCCGGCGGCAAAGAAGAACTCTACACATGGAAAAAAGTAACCTCCTCCGTCATCGGCATCATCACCGGCAACCCCACCGTAGACAACTACGGCCCCATGGAAATCAAGAACTGGACCACCGGCGAAGTCGCCCTCCTAGACTTCAAAGCCCGCGGATGGAAAGCATCGAGCGCGTACCAAATCTCCGGCAAAGTCCTCGACGCACAAGGCAACGTCCGCGTCAGCATGGGCGGCCGCTGGAACTCCAAACTCTACGCCCGCCTCACCCCCGGCTTCGAAGCCAACGTGGACGGATCCAAAGACGCCGGCCCTCTCCACAAGGAAGGCGCCATGACGGATCCTAACCGCGCGTACCTCGTCTGGGAAGCGAACCCCCGCCCCGAAGGCATCCCTTTCAACCTAACGCCCTTTGTGTTGACCTTTAACCATATCGACGACCAATTACGCCCGTGGCTCGCCCCCACGGATTCCCGTCTACGACCTGACCAACGCGCCATGGAAGACGGAGAATACGACTTTGCGGCCTCAGAAAAGACGCGTCTGGAGGAGGCGCAGCGGGCGAGGCGCAAGGAGAGAGAGGCGCGGGGAGAGGAATTCTCGCCGGCGTGGTTTACAAAGGCGCGGTGTGAAGTTAGTGGGGAGACGTACTGGAAGTTTAGTGGGCGGTATTGGGAGCAGAGGGAGAGGGCTGGGCCGGAGGGGGATGCGAAGGCGGCGTGGGGGGGATTGGAGCCTATTTTTGGAGAGGGGGAGGAGCAATAATCTATACATATCGAGGGGAGACGGATCGTAATATTGGGGGGGAGGAGTGAAGGACTGGTCTGGGTATGTTGAATATGTTTTACATGGTTGTTTCTTGCTTTGGATGCTTGTAACTTGTGGCACTATTTATCAAGCTGGGACTGAACTTATGAATTTCTGAACTTGTAGGGTATGTTGGATACCTAGAGAGCCTAATGTTGTCTATTTCTTGGTCTTGATTGGTTGTGGCTCGGCTTCAAGTATCATGCGTGTGAGTGAGCGCAAGAAGACCGTAGCAGGGTGTCCTGGCCAAGAGTCAGGGGATTGCTGTCACGCTGCAAGAGGTTGATATGTATTGCGGGATATACATATGGGATACATGATTAGGCAAAACTAGGGATGCAGGATTCACACTTTGCTGGACTTGGGTGGGAATGGAAATACATAGGGAATTCCGGTCAACTCTGAAGATGTGTGATATCCCTCAGAGATCGAGGGGAGAACCAGCGATATATATACACAATGTCCTACTGTCTGTGATTGTCCTCCTGCCTGTGATCTGTCCTTCTGCCTGTCTCCGGCAGAGCCTGCATATCCCGAATACCTGATAAACCCCGAAGACAGAGATGATGTCTCTGGCGAGATGAGAATCTCCGACGGCTGCATGATAACCCTGATGGCTCTAATGCACTGGCGTCGTCCTGTGAACTGGCGAGCCCCAATGCAGTGGTGTCGTTCATTCGACACCTAATCCATTGGCGGGCGCCTGAACCAGCAGCTCCAGTGCACTGGTGCTTCGAATCTCGAGTGATGTCCGGTGCTTCCGGACAGAATGTCTCAAGGGCGGGATGTGTACCCCGTCCGTGTGATAGTATGTGAGCGGCCATCGCTACTTATCCTTTCCGTGTGCACAAGTTTCTGCGCACATCATATGCATTACATTACATGCTTTGCCACTCGTAATGCAACATGCCTGTCCTCATGCCTCTGATAGGTAGAGACCAAGTCACATGATAACCAGTCTCGTGAGTATCTGAACTCCCGGATCTCTCCAGTACTATTGTTGCTCCTACAATCAATTCCTTCATCCCTTTATCCTCACATTGAAACAGGTTATACCAGATAAGTTCTATTTACCCCGCATACTCCAAAATTGCGCAACCGTGAACCGTCCACGCTGCGAGAGGATCGACTGTCGACACAAGGTCCCAACCTGACCAAGGTTTTTTGAAACCTTGAATAGGCCCGGTCAAAGCAGCGACTATCGAGCATCTTGAACTTGGTCTCGGCGGATCCTTCTGTTTCTTCTCTCAACCACTTTCTCTGAGCCATCTCTGTACAAAAATTCCAAGTCGCTAAACAGGACCATACGGATCTGCGCCCTCCTTCTTTGTAACGATATCTCCTGCAACCTTCATTGTCAAAATTCTGCATCAAGAAACAAGCACCAACGTCAGCTAAAACATACTCAATATGTCCAGCAAAATCAGCTACATTTTGGACAAGATATGGTCCCTCAACTCAATCGCTGGCTGGGTACCTTGGAAAGACGATGTGACTACAGCGCTGCGCATGAGCGGTTTCGGAAACCTGCTAAAAGACAAGCGCGACGCCGAGTCCGAAACTTCAGACGGCCTTGATACTGAAAGCCAGAAGCTAAACCATCAAGGACCCGCGCCTGGCGATCAAGTGGCCACAAAACAGCACTGTGTTCCCGCAATGGCTACCCCTCAGCAGCAGAAGAACAGCAACGTACGGCTACTCGCCTGTCTAGTTGATGAAGATGATGCAGGCCCTGGTGACTATCGCTTTCTAGTGGACGGACGACATGTTAAGTATGTTTCCGCAGCGCCGGGCACATTTTGCGGACTTGATTGCGAGCGTACCTTTGAGCCAATCTTACTTGGCGAGCTCTTACCCCCATTTCCAACTGGAGATTGGAACAACGGCCGTGTAGCCATGGATCCTGTTACAGGCAAAGTCACCTTCATCAGGACTGAGAAAGTACTGTTCACCGGGGTAGAATCTGTTTGGCATAACGTCAAGCTTGATGAGCTGGATTTCTTCTGTCAAGTTAAATTGAAACAGCGCGTTAAAGTTGTAACGCACCCGACAATCAACGGTGGCGAACCCGTGCTCTTGAAACTTGCGGTTTGGCCTTGGGAAGTAGCCTGGATAGAAACCGAGACTGCCGTTTATCAATGGATTTGCGATAAAGGCATCGGTCCCAAGTTTCTGGGCCATCTCACCGAGGGTCCAAACGGACGCATCATCGGCTTCGTCACTGAGTGGTTGGGTGGCACGAGGTCTGCGGAACCGAGGGATCTCGACGCCTGTAAGAAGGCCTTGGCCCGCTTGCATCAGTTAGGTATCAAGCATGGGGATATCAACAGGCACAATTTTCTTGTACGAGAGGGAGAGGGGCATGAAGACGAAGTATTTTTGATAGATTTTGATCTGGCGAGGCGAGATTGCTCACATGTTGAGCTTGAGGACGAGATGAAGGCCCTCAAAAATAATTTAGAAAGCACGATTGCGCAAAGTCAAGAGATGTAGGATTTACAACCCGACATTATCTTTGACAGTCACCTTCGGCTTCGGGTTGAGTCAGAAATGGTCTAGGGGTACGGGGTTGGATGTGATGATTATGAAATCAATTTGAACAGGTAGGTAGGTAGGCAGTGGGCACACATAAAATCACTACATACCTCCCCCGACCGCCGCGACTGTAAATCTCGGAGGTCGGAGGGCCGGAAAAGGTGGAAACCCAGACAAAGGTCAAACGGATGTCCAGACGGACGAAGAATAGATCTCAGGTCACAGAGAAAAGACAAGGAAAGAACTGCTGATAGATCTGACACGATCTGCCAGACTAGAAAGAGACACGAGACTCAATTCACTATCCGCGCGACAGGAACTAATAAGTCCTCAAAACACGACAAACCCCAACTAATAACTCCCTCTTGTCCTCTTCTTTTCTCAGTGGGTTCCCTCAACCGTTTTAACCAAATGCCCAAACTGATCTCCCTTGTGTTGAACTTCGGATGTCTCGGGCAGTCTTTCCAGATGCCTTGGCAACCAAACGAACGGAATGTGACTAAGGAACAGCAAGAGAAACATGCAAATCCAACCTGACACAAAAGTTTCATAGAAAGCATCCCTCCATCATAGAAAGTGTCTCAACAAGTAACAACGTCAACAACATCTCACAAGTGAAATGTGCGGAGCGACGATAAATGACAGAAGCGCGGGGATAATGGTGTTGATTGACCGAAAGCGGACCAATGACCGCTTACATAGGTACCTTAGGTAGTTCTGGAAAAGCGCTCTCTGGCGACCGGCCATATTTGTCGTAAGTACTAAGACGTGACCATCCGATCCGAGTGCAATTCTCAACAGACACACTTCCATCATCCCATCATCTCGGTTCCTCACGAAGCTTTGCATGTAACAGCAGTTTTCTTATGTCTGAAGCATCGGCACCTACTGCTAACGCCATACGAAGTCCATCTACAGTGTTCTCACCATGGATCGTGCCTCTGATGGTTCAGGGGCCGAAGCCCGGAGTAGCGATGCCTTCTACATATGCCATGCGGTTGCGAGATTAGCATTAGTCTGTGCCTCTCTTGCTGGCATCGCCTCTTCCAGTAATAAATTCAAGTCCCTCTTCAATCTTGAAGCCGTTGATCGTTTCTGATGGCTCGATCGGACGCGGCTTTTGACCGGAGATGATCGTCCTGTTGGGCCGTACGATCCCTTCATCGTTCATCGTCAAGGGCAAGCGGAGACCGAAATGTAGTCTTTGTTAGGTAGGCTCTCGATCGCATCGTCGCGACCAAAAAGAAAGGAACATGCAAGAGCACAACCCCGCTTTGCTCTCACATTGAAACAGGTTACATTATACATGATTACGAAGTACCTATGTATCAGATACGGTCTCTTCACCGAGATGATCGGCAAAAGGTTACAACCAACCTGATCAAGATTTTTCGGAACCTTGAGAGGTAGGGGGCGATCTTGACCCCGGTCGTCGCGGACGGACCCTTCCCCTCTTCTTTTGTTTGACATCTCAATACATACCTAGGTATTCCCTCACTTGACACCGACAATTAATTTTCGCCACAGATAAACCTGGCACCTCTCGATCAATGAGGTGGCTCTAATCGGCGATACGGCGCCTCGGCTTCGCTTGAAAATCATTGTGGTGGCATTGTTCTCTCCAAAAACACGATCAAACTTTTCGACCGTGGTCTACTAGGCGACGCTGCTCACCAACACGATCAAACTTCCCAATAGTGGTTCGATTTATGACACCGACTATCTCCTCTCTCAATCACTATGTCTCTTGTAATTTAGCCATCTCGATCCAACAAATCCTAGTCTTTGAACATGACTATACGGAACTGCGCCGACCTTCTTTGCAACGATATCTCCGGCAACCTTCATTGTCAAACCTCTGCATCAACAAACAAGTATTGTGAGAATCGGGTCACACGTACCAACGACGTAGGAAGAACGCAGGGCAAGAATGGAAAGCCAGAAGCTAAACCATCAGGGACCCGCGCCTGGCGATCAAGTGGCCACACAACAGCACTGTGTTGCCGCAATGGCTACCCCTCAGCAGAAGAACAGCAACGTACGGCTACTCGCCTGCGAAATTAGTGGAGATGAAACACGCGACAGCAACTATCGCTGTCTGGTAGACGGACGACATGTCAAATATGTTACCACAGCACCGGGTACGTTTGGCGGGGTTGAGTTGTACGAGCGTATGCTTGGGCCACTCGTACTTGGCAAGCTCTTTCCCCCATTTCCAATTGGAGACTGGAACAACGGCCGTGTAGCCAAGGATCCTGTTACAGGCAAAGCTACCTTCATCAGGACTGAGAAAGTACAGTTCCCCGAGGTGAAATCCGTTTGGCATAACGTCAAGTTTAATGAGTTGGATTTCTCCCATAACCCTGAAGAGAGACAGGACGTTCGCGTCGTAGCGCACCCCACAATCAACGGTGGCGAACCCGTGCTCATGAAACTCTCGGTTTGGCCTCGGAATATTTACTATATGGAACCCGAGACTGCCGCTTATCAATGGATTTGCGATAAAGGCATCGGTCCCAAGTTTCTGGGCCATCTCACCGAGGGTCCAAACGGGCGCATCATCGGCTTCGTCACAGAGTGGTTGGGTGGCACGAGGTTTGCGGGACCAGGGGATCTCGACGGCTGTAAGAAGGTCTTGGCCCGCTTGCATCAGCTAGGTATCATGCATGGAGATATCAACAGGCACAATTTTCTTGTACGAGAGAGAGAGGGGCATGAAGACGAAGTGTTTTTGATAGATTTTGAAACGGCGAGGCGAGATCGCCCACATGTTGAACTTGAGGACGAGATGAAGGCCCTCAAAAACAGTTTAGAAAGCACGGATCCTCGAGGAGGACCAGGCGTGCCAGAGTAAAAGATCTAGGAGTTGCAACGTGAGATTAATGAGTTGGGATTCATTCGCCTTTTGGTTGAGTCAGGACTCAGAAGTGGTCTAGGGGGACGGGATCGGATGAAATGATTATGGAATCAATTTGAATATAGTATTTGAACTTATCCTCATGGAACATGATGGCAAACTACAAATTGCTACAGCCGGAGTACCACGCGTGAGTGCAATAAGACCGTAGCAGGGTGGACTGGCCAAGAGTCAGGGGTTTGCTGTCGCGCTGCGAGAGGTTGATAGGTACCTCATATATTGATGGATATGATTTGGAGCATGCCATACGGTCTGATCGTCTCTGCTTTATAAATCGGGTAGGGAAAGCAGAGGCGGCGTTGTTATCACGTCGACTCCTACAAAGCACATACCTAACAAGTCGAGACAAAGATTGCTTATCTGGCGTCCTGGACTCGGGCCCGAGACCGCATTCGCGGGGCAGACTTGCACGTTAACGTCAGCGATTGCCCTCAATGCTCAGCAAACATTTTAAACGACTCATGAGTCGGGGGGGGGGTTGTCGAGCTAAACAGTATCTCACGAGTCACAAGGTGAACCAGGCGAGGAAAAGAAATTATGTACCTATGTATCTGTACATGTGAGCTAGTCATCACGTGACCCTGTCACCGTCAGCCTTCAGGCAGCCTACGTTACAACTTCGGACTCAACACCTGCCGCAGGCTGCAGCCGTCTTTCTCTTTCTTGCCTTTCCTCGTTAGTCTACTCTCTTTGTTAACTTTAATAATAGGTGGAGCATCACTCGTCCGCCTCTTGTGCCCGCTGTGACCAGTCGTGACACTACGGAGTAGACACTCGTTGATTCGCAGCGCCCCTTCTCTCTCAGATGGCATCGACCTACGGGAAGCAAAACATTCGCGATAATACTTTGCACAATGCGCAGCTGGAAACACGATGTCCGCTCGACAATATGCAGACCGCCGAAAGGTCCATTCTCGCAAGTCAATCCGCCGGCTAACTCGAATTCTCGATCAGCTTCCAGCAGAGCTTCTCGTAACAGTTCTGCTGTAATCTGGATATCCCGTCCCTGACTGATCTCCGTCGCGTCAACCGCCGCGCAATGGACATCGTCGACTCCGTACCACAGTACGCCGCCCTCATCAAGCATTGCCCGAACATTGTCCGCGCGATTCTCAGTATCAAGGCAGATGCATTCGATTGCAATGTGCTGTACAAAACACTAAGCACATTCTCGTGCTCCACGTGCGAGTGCTTTGGCGACCATCTTTATCTGATCGACTGCCGAAGGGTATGCTACCATTGCTTCACGGAGCGGCTGGAATCCTTTCCCCTCACGGTCGGTCGCGCTTCCAAACTCGTCACTCACGATATGATACAGCGGAGCAAGGCTACCAGCAGTCGTCAATACCTACGGGTCGCGAATATCTCAAGCATATAAGGCCTACCCGGGGAATATTGCACCGCCTGGGTTGGTAGGGACAGGGGCAACTCGGTGCGGCAGCGGCTTCAACTCTTCGATCGCAGAGCAGTGATCCGGGATTTGAGCAGTTGTGGTATTCCAAAGATAGACAATACCACCAGAAACCCCTCCGTTTCATGACTATCATTACTGCACCTTATATCATCGAATTTGGCCGGCAGGCAGACTGGGGATACTTTTGCGTTGGCTGCCTGGACGAACTTCAAGAGACAGGAAGGCATTTTAGGACCAAATATACAAGAGAAGGGATATCGGAACACATGGCGAGGTATGGACTGCTGAAGAAGATGTTCATTAAATATGACAGATACCTTCACGTCAAACCAAACGGCGAGCAAGGTCAAGGAAGTCACTAGTTTTTACATCCTGCAATGATGCACAGCTTATCTTCACCCTCGACGGTGCATCTCATCTCTCCCAGCCGTCACCATCATAGCCTTTATTCACCATCAACGGTGCATCTCATCTCTCCCAGAGTCAGCCGTCACCATGTGACTGGGACACATATGACCTGAATTCGGAAGGTCTTCCATTATTACAGGCCTACACTTGACGTTCGTCCCCTGACGCCCTTCGCATTGAATGAAAACCTCCGGCTTCCTGCACCCGCAGGAGTACGTGCGAAAGTATTGCATGCACATTGTGCAAGGTTTTGGTGCGGCTCAGCGGCAATATGTAGGATGTAGGTCCAAACATTCAAGTTAGTATAGGCTTTTCCGAAAACTGCACGTACTTAGGGACGATTGCTTGAGGATTTACCGTTCATACAGAGCCGAAACCGAGCGATATCGATACGTACTTAGGAACGATGGCTTGAGGGCTCACTATTTAGACAGAGCCGAAAACGAGCGATACCGATCAAGTAATAAGACTTTGGAGGATTGTACTTCATGGACTCAGGTGTTGATAGGATTCCTGGTCTCTCCAACCTTTATATACAGAGACCAAGTCACATGATTTACTCCCGGATCTCCCCAGTTCTATTGTTGCTCCTACAATCAATTTCTTCATCATATTGAAACATATTATACCGGGTGTTCTATTCACCTCACAGACTCCAAAATTGCGCAACTGTTCACACTGCGAGAGGATCGGCACAAGATCACAACCTGACCAAGGTTTTCGGAACCTTGAATAGGCCCTTGACCCCAGTGTCGGCAGACTCTTCCCCTCTTCTTTTGTCTGACATCTCAATCTCCTCTCACTTGACACTGACAATTGTCGTTCATCGCAGATCGACTTGGCACCGCTCGATCAATGCGGTGGCTTCAATCATATTCTTCTCACGGCAGTCCGCTTGCGAGTTGCGACGCTGGTTCATCGTTCTTTCCAAAAGATTAGTGCAACTTTTCGACAGTGGTCTATTTGGCGACGTTGACTCACCAACACAATCAAAACTTCCCAACAGTAGTTCAATTTATATGACACTGACTATTTTTCTGCCAACCACTTTCTCCGAGCCATCTCCATCCTTTCCAAACCGCTGAACAGGACTATACGGACCTGCACCGTCCTTCTTTGCAACTGCACCTCCTGCAGCCTTCATTGTCAAAATTGTGCATCAAGAAACAAGCACCAACGTCAGCTAAAACATACTCAATATGTCCAGCAAAATCAGCTACAATCTGGACAAGATTCGATCCCTCAACTCAAGCACTGGCTGGGTACCTTGGAAAGAAGATGTGACTGCCGCCCTGCGCATGAGCGGTTTCGGAAACCTGCTAAAAGGCAAGCGCGACGCCGAGTTCGAAACTTCAGACGGCCATGATGCCTCTGAAGCACGCAAAGCAAGGGGAGTATGGCTTGAAAAACAAGAGACGACATGCGGTACCATATTCCAGTGTTGCGGGCCAAGAGCTCGCCAGTTATTGAAAGATTCCGACGCTGAACCCATCGAGAAAAAGGTGGCAATATACTTTGAGACACTAGAGAAGCGTTACCGGTCGAACGGTAGTGTGGTACTACAGCAACTTAACTTACGCTACCTCAGTCTGAGGCTTGACGGCTGCAAAGACGTCGCCGATTACACGGACAAGCTCCTAAGAGACAGGTCCGATCTCCAAGTACTCGACAAAGACGCTGTCATCGCAAAAATGTTCTTTGTAACCCACTTCTTGAGCGATCTTAGCCCTTCCTACGACCATTTCCTAACCTTCTTCCACACTGTCAACGACCTCCTTCCAACCAGGAAACCCAATGATGAAGTTGACACTCTCGGCGTAAATTTCGAGGACGCTATAGAACAGGTGGAAAAACACGAGCAGCTACTCCTGAAACGAGAGGCCAATGTCACGGCACTACTTATTAAGCCACCGGGAAAACGAAAGACGTACGAAGAACGCAGGGCAAAAACGGAAAGCCAGAAGCTAAACTACCAAGGACCCGCGCGTAGCGATCAAGTGGCCACACAACAGCACTGTGTTCCCGCAATGGCTATCCCTCAGCAGAAGAACAGCAACGTACGGCTACTCGCCTGCCTAGTTGATGAAGATGATACAGGCGACAGCGAGTATCGCTTTCTGGTAGACGGACGTCATGTCAAATATGTTACCACAGCACCGGGCACGTTTTGTGGGTTCGAGGACGACCGTACCTTTGAGCCAATCTTACTGAGCGAGCTCTTCCCCCCATTTCCAATTGGAGATTGGAATAACGGCCGTGTAGCCAAGGATCCTGTTACAGGCAAAGCTACCTTCATCAGGACTGAGAAAGTACAGTTCCCCGAGGTGAAATCCGTTTGGTATAACGTCAAGCTTGATGAGTTGGATTTCTCCCCTAACCCTAAAGGTCGATTGAGACAGCGCGTTCACGTCGTAGTGCACCCCACAATCAACGGTGGCGAACCCGTGCTCATGAAACTCGCAGTTTGGCCTTGGGAAATATCCTGCATGGAAACGGAGACTGCCGTCTATCAATGGATTTGCGACAAAGGCATCGGTCCCAAGTTTCTGGGTCATCTCACTGAGGGTCCGAACGGACGCATCATCGGCTTCGTCACTGAGTGGTTGGGCGGCACGAGGTCTTCGGGACCAAGGGATCTCGACGGCTGTAAGAAGGCCTTGGCCCGCTTGCATCAGCTAGGTATCAAGCATGGGGATATCAACAGGCACAATTTTCTTGTACGAGAGGGAGGGGGGCATGAAGACGAAGTGGTTTTGATAGATTTTGAAACGACGAAGCGAGATCGTCCACATGCTGAGCTCGAGGACGAGATGAAGGCCCTCAAAACCAGTTTAGAAAGCACGGATGCTTGAGGCGGAATGGGCGCTGGGCAAGGGCAAAAGATCAAGGACTTGCAACCTGACATTCACTTTGACATTCGCTTTGCATACAATATTGCATGTCAGGTACATGAAATGTGGACGTGGCGCCATTGAAATGGAAAAGTCAATCGAGCAGAGTATCGACTGAAGTAGGTACCTCTACCTACTTTTGGGACGACCAAATTTTGCGGTGGTTTTTAAAAAGCTTTGCTGTAGTTTTGCGTACTCCTCTCTGGCGACCGGCGATATTTGTCGTAACACGTGGCCATCCGGTCCGAGTGCAATTCTCAACAGACACACTTGCATCATCCCTTCATCTCACTTCCTCACGAAGCTTTGTACGTAACGGCAATTTTCTTATGTCTGAAGCATCGGCACCTACTGCTAACGCCATACGAAGTCCAGTGTTCTCACCATGGATCGTGCCTCTGATGCTTCAGGGGCCGAAGCCCGGAGTAGCGATACCTTCTACATATGCCATGCGGTTGCGAGATTAGCATTGGTCTGTGCCTCTCTTGCTGGCATCGCCTCTTCCAGTAATAAATTCAAGTCCCTCTTCAATCTTGAAGCCGGTGATCGTTTCTGATTGCTCGATCGGACGCGGCTTTTGACCGGAGATGATCGTCCTGTTGGACCGTACGATCCCTTCATCGTCAAGGGCAAGGTATCGCAGGGTATTTAGGGGTATACAAAGCACATCAGAGAAGCCAGACGGCTGCGCCCATTCTTTCGTCCAACACAAGGGGAGACCGCAAAGTAGTCTTTGTCTAGGCTCTCGATCGCATCGTCGCGACCCGACACTGCTTGGCAGAGCTCTGAACCAGGGGGCCGTGGCGGCTTGAGGGTTCAAGTGTTTATTTTGTAGGTGTGTATTTGATGTGCTCAGGTGCTGAAAGGATTTCTGGTCTCTCCGACTGGGTATATGAACTCAGTCTCCCGGACCTCTCCCGTTCTGTTCTTTCTCCTACAATCAACTCCTTCATCCCGTTGTCTTCACAGAAATGATGGATGGACGAATAGGACGCAAAACAGTAGGGACCCTCTCAGAGTCTCAGTATTCCCACGATAAGACAAGAAAGAAGAACTGTTAGGCAGACGACGAGAACAACAATCCACATGGGACCAGAGGATCAGCTGACAGCTCCTCAAGAAAAGACATGGACAGAACTGAGTTGATGAATCGTAAAGCAAAGAAAAACAAAAGAGGAAATTAGGTGTATACATACCAAGGTTTGGTCTGATACCTTGGAAGGAAGAGGCAGCGAACAACAAGCGGGGTTGCCTCGCGTAACCTATGGTGCTCACCACTTGGCAAAAAAAAGAAAGGAAACATGCAAGAGCACACCCCAGTTTGCTCTCACGTTGAAACAGGTTACCTACATCATACAATACATACGATTACGGAGTATGTACGGAGTATATGTACATACCAGATAAGCTCTCTTCACCCCGCGCACACCAAAATTGCGCAGCTGTCCACACAACGAGATGATCAGCAAAACGGTTACAACCAACCTTGAGTAGGTAGGGGGCAATCTTGACCCCGGTCTTCGCGGACCCTTCCACTCTTCTTTTGTTTGACATCTCAACATTCCCTCACTTGACACTGACAATCAATTTTCGTCACAGATGATCCTGGCACCTCTCGATCAATGAAGTGGCTCTAATCGGCAATGCGGCGCCTCGGCTTCGCTTGAAATCATTGCGGTGACATTTTTCTCTCCAAGAACACGATCAAACTTTTCGACAGTGGTCTATTGGGCGACGCTGCTCACCAACACGATCAAACTTCCCAAAAGTGCTTCGGTTTATGACACCGACTATCTCTTCTCTCAATCACTCTCTCTCTTAGAAGTTAGCCATCTCCATCCAACAAATCCGAGTCTTTGAACAGGACTATACAGAACTGCGCCGTCCTTCTTTGCAACGATATCTCCTGCAACCTTTATCGTCAAACCTCTGCATCAACAAAAAAGTATTGTAAGAATCGGGTCCCAAGTACCAACGACGTTTGAAGAACGCAGGGCAAAAGTGGAAAGCCAGAAGCTAAACTACCAAGGACCCGCGCGTAGCGATCAAGTGGCCACACAACAGCACTGTGTTCCCGCAATGGCTACCCCTCAGCAAAAGAACAGCAACGTACGGCTACTCGCCTGCGAAATTGATGAAGGTGATACAGGCGACAGCGAGTATCGCTTTCTGGTAGACGGACGTCATGTCAAATATGTTACCACAGCGCCGGGCGCATTTTGCGGGTTCGAGGACGACCGTACATTTGAGCCAATCTTACTTAGCGAGCTCTTCCCCCCATTTCCAATTGGAGATTGGAACAACGGCCGTGTAGCCAAGGACCCTGTTACAGGCAAAGCTACCTTCATCAGGACCGAGAAAGTACAGTTCATCGAGGTGGAATCCGTTTGGCATAACGTCAAGCTTAATGAGTTGGATTTCTCCCGTAACCCTGAAGGTCGATTGAGACAGGGCACTCACGTCGTAGCGCACCCCACAATCAACGGTGGCGAACCCGTGCTCATGAAACTCTCGGTTTGGCCTCGGTACATACCCTACATGGAAACCGAGACTGCCGCTTATGAATGGATTTGCGATAAAGGCATCGGTCCCAAATTCTTAGGTCATCTCACCGAGGGATCAAACGGGCGCATCATCGGCTTCGTCACTGAGTGGTTAGGCGGCACGAGGTTTGCGGAACCAAGGGATCTTGACGGCTGTAAGAAGGTCTTGGCGCGCTTGCATCAGCTAGGTATCAAGCATGGCGATATCAACAAGTATAATTTTCTTGTACGAGAGAGAGAGGGGCATGAAGACGAAGTGTTTTTGATAGATTTTGAAACGGCGAGGCGAGATTGCCCACATGTTGAGCTTGAGGACGAGATGAAGGCTCTCAAAAATAGTTTAGAAAGCACGGATCCTAGAGGAGGTCCAGCCATTGTGCGAGAGGAAAAGATCTAGGAGTTGCAACGTGAGATTAATGAGTTGGGAGACATTCGCCTTTTGGTTGAGTCAGGACTCGTCACTCAGAAGTGGTCTTGGGGGACGGGACCGGATGTAATGATGATGGAAACAATTTGAATACCTAGGTATAGTACTTGAAAGTTGAATTTATCCTCATAGAAAATGATGGCAAACTATAAATTGCTACAGCCGGAGTAGCACGACTCCGACTCACGAGCACTACCTAGTACCTATGTAACTAGATACTTAGGAGGAAGGTACCTGGCACTGGCAGTGGGCATACCAGGTACCATACAAAATGTACATTGTACATACATACCTACCTCCCCCAACCGCCGCGACCGGCGATATTTGTCGTAACACGTGACCCATCCGGTCCGAGTGCAATTCTCAACAGACCCATCTCGGTTCCTCACGAAGTTTTGTATGTAACGGCAATTTCGTTATGTCTGAAGCATTGGCACCTACTTCCAACGCCATACGAAGTGCGTCTACAATGTTCTCACCATGGATCGTGGCTCTGAGGCTTCAGGGGCCAAAGCCCGGAGTAGCGATGCCTTTTACATATGCCATGCGATTGCGGGATTAGCATTAGTCTAGTCCTCTCTTGCTGGCATTCCCTCTTCCAGTAACAAATTTGAGTCCCTCTTCAATCTTGAAGCCGTTGATCGTTTCTGATGGCTCGACCGGACGCGGCTTTTGACCGAAGTTGATCGTCCTGTTGAACCGTACGATCCCTTCATCGTTCATCGTCAAGGGCAAGCGGAGACCGAAATGTAGTCTTTGTCTAGGCTCTCGATCGTGTCAGGGTCTGTACAGTGCCGTCTGTGCAGCTGTGACAATGCACTACATAACCTTGATCAAGCTGCAGACGTGCAACTTGGTCACTTGACCTTTTGGGCGGAACGGGTGGTCATGCGTTTCTCACAGATCGCATCGTCGCGACCAAAAAGAAAGGAAGATGCAAGAGCACACCCCGCTTTGCTCTCACATTGAAACAGGTTACATTGTACATACGATTACGGAGTTATGTACTAGATAAGGTCTCTTCACCGAGATGATCGGCAAAAGGTCACAACCAACCTGATCAAGATTTTTGGGAACCTTGAGTAGGGGGCGATCTTGACCCCGGTCGTCGCGGACGGACCCTTCCCCTCTTCTTTTGTCTGACATCTCGATAGGTACATAGGTATTCCCTTGCTTGACGGCACCTCTCGATCAATGAGGTGGCTTTAATCGGAATTACGGCGCCTCGGCTTCGCTTGATCACCAACACGATCAAACTTCCCAACAGTGGTTCAATTTATGACACTGACTACCTCTTCTCTCCACCAGTTCCTCTCGTCTATTTCCATCCAACAAATCCAAGTCTTTGAACCGGACCGTACGGAACTGCGCCGTCCTTCTTTGCAACAATATCTCCTGGAAAGCCAGAAGCTGAACCATCAAGGACCCGCGCGCGGCGATCAAGTGGCCACACAACAGCACCGTGTTCCCGCAATGGCTACCCCTCAGCAGAAGAATAGTAACGTACGGCTACTCGACGGCGAAATTAGTGGAGATGAAACACGCGACAGCAACTATCGCTTTCTGGTAGACGGACGACATGTCAAATATGTTACCACAGCACCGGGCACGTTTGGCGTGGTTGAGTCGTACGGGCGTGGAAATGAGCCAGTCTTACTTGGCAAGCTCTTTCCCCCATTTCCAATTGGAGACTGGAACAACGGCCGTGTAGCCAAGGATCCTGTTACAGGCAAAGCTACCTTCATCAAGACTGAGAAAGTACAGTTCCCCGGGGTGAAATCCGTTTGGCATAACGTCAAGCTTAATGAGTTCGATTTCCCCCCTAACCTCGAAGGAGAGAGACAGGACGTTCGCGTCGTAGCGCACCCCACAATCAACGGTGGCGAACCCGTGCTCATGAAACTCCGAGTTTGGCCTCGGGAGATATACTACATGGAACCCGAGACTGCCGCTTATCAATGGATTTGCGATAAAAGCATCGGTCCCAAATTCTTAGGTCATCTCACCGAGGGATCAAACGGGCGCATCATCGGCTTCGTCACTGAGTGGTTGGGCGGCACGAGGTTTGCGGGACCCAGGGATCTCGACGGCTGTAAGAAGGTCTTGGCGCGCTTGCATCAGCTAGGTATCAAGCATGGCGATATCAACAGGCACAATTTTCTTGTACGAGAGAGAGAGGGGCATGAAGACGAAGTGTTTTTGATAGATTTTGAAACGGCGAGGCGAGATTGCCCACAAGTTGAGCTCGAGAACGAGATGAAGGCCCTCAAAAACAGTTTAGAAAGCACGGATCCTAGAGGAGGTCCAGCCATTGTGGTAGAGTGTAAAATGATAAGATCTAGGAGCTGCAACGTGAGATTAATGAGTTGGGATTGACATTCGCCTTTTGGTTGAGTCAGGACTCAGAAGTGGTCTAGGGGGACGGGATCGGATGTAATGATTATGGAATCAAATTATCAATTTGAATATATGTAGTACTTGAATTTATCCTCATGGAACATGATGGCAAACTACCAATTGCTACAGCCGGAGTAGCACGAGCACTACCTAGAAACTACCCAAGAGGTAAGGTCTTATTAGGTACCTAGGTAGGCACATAACCTGGCACTGGCAGTGGGCAGCCCCACCAAGTGAATACTAACGCGAAACGCCAAATTGATCCCATTTTCGATCACCACACCTATTTATTTCACTTCTTCGCAATCTGGCCATTTAGAATGCCAAAAATGCGTCATTAGGCACATATCTAGAATCGTGAAGGCTTCATCAATTGAATACCTCATTACTTTGTATACCAACCCTTGGAATCTATCACAGCCTGAAGACGGTCAGGCACGCTGTCGATAAGGTCCTTAACAAGCGTCATTTCCAATTCATAACAAACAATTGTCGGAATTTTTTCAACGTGATCCAATGCGGCCTGAGACTTTGTCATATGACTCATGTTTGAATCACGTTCAAAGATTTGCTGTTTGAGGCATGACCAGAGGTCCTCAATGGGATTCATGTCGGGCTGTATGGCGGCCATTCCAGAGTCACCCCTGGATCCCCGAGGCATTTTTCACGTTTTTCTGGCTGTGTGACTCGGCGCGTTGTCATGCACAAAGATAATGTCACTATCGTGAATGGTTATGAGATATTCATAAAGGTGATCACAGTAAATCGGGCTTGTGACGCCGGCGGCCGCCGAGTCTTCGAGTCAGGGTCTCCCGGCAGGATGACGAGAGGACCCTGATTTCCGTAGCGAATTCCACCCCCAAAACATAAGGATATACTGGGGTTTCTTTTATTCTGGCTTGTACAAAAATCGAACTCGGTTGCTTCCAAGCCTAGAATAAGCCCATTCCGCTGATTGGAACCCGAGTTATTGTAATCACAAGTTCAAGGTGCAACTCTGACCGGCAGAGCGCGAAATCCACTCCTGGGTCTGTCCATCGCCGCGCTCAACAGGGCATTCATCTGTCTATCAAACGCGCCGAAACTACGCAAGAGGCTTATAAAAACACTTGAGCGCAATTGGAAACTTTTTTAGACATGCCCTTTTCTCGAAAATGGGCGTTGTGCGGCTTCGCGATGCATGACTCCCCTTGCCTTGAGATATTGTGCGATTGTCTCCGTAGAAACACGAGGAGCGCGTATTTCTTGAAGCTCTTTGGTGGGAGTGAATGAATATTGATTTCCGTTTGTCTGGAAGTGTCGCAAATCGTGTTTTGTTAGCTTGGCCGGGTGCCCTCGCCCTTTTGGTGAGATCCCCCAATCTTGGGTAGTGAACCGTTTTTTGATGCCATAAACGAGGCTTGGGAGGATACCCTCATCGTGAGCGTTCTGCTTGGCCGATTTGCCTGCTATTAAAACCGAATCGACGCGACTCCTAGTGCGTTCTGTCAAATGTTGTACGAATGGCTCCAAAGGGCGTCGATGAAGTTAAATTGACGCGTCGCGACGAAAAGTGGAGAGATTTTCGCGTTTTTCATTTGGGGCCAATGTACGGAGTAACAGGTACCTTATTACATCCCAACCGCTGCGACCGGCGTTATTTGTCGTAACACGTGACCGTCCCGTCCTAATGCAATTCTCAACAGACCACTTCCAAGTTCGATCATCCCATCATCTCGGTTCCTCACGAAGTTTTGTATGTAACGGCAATTTTTTTGTGTCTTAAGCATTGACACCTACTTCCAACGCCATACAAAGTACGTCCACGCCATACGAAGTGCGTCTACAGTGTTCTCACCATGGATCGTGCCTCTGAGGCTTCAGGGGCCGAAGCCCGGAGTAGTGATGCCTTCTACATATGCCATGCGGTTGCGGGATTAGCATTAGTCTAGGCCTCTCTTGCTGGCATCGCCTCTTCCAGTAATAAATTCAAGTCCCTCTTCAATCTTGAAGCCGTTGATCGTTTCTGATGGCTCGATCGGACGCGGATTTTGGTCGGAGAGAATCGTCCTGTTGGACCGTACGATCCCTTCATTGTTCATCGCCAAGGGCAAGCGGAGACCGAAATGTAGTCTTTTTCTAGGCTCTCGATCGCATCGTCGCGACCAAAAAGAAAGGAACATGCAAGAGCACACCCCGCTTTGTTCTCACATTGAGACAGGTTACATTATGCATACGATTACGGAGTATGTACATATGTATCAGATACGGGAGACTTTATTCATCCATCACATAACTAATGTAATTGTCCTTCCATCCTTCCCAAAGGGGTTAGTGTATGTAGACCCCCTGCTAGCGTCATGGAGGTACTTGGCTGGCTCCCACACCTCACAAGATACATTCGCCTGAGACGAAGATAGAGGTCAACTATAATCT